>JAEIGO010000871.1:0-135443 GCA_018903765.1 Drosophila aff. chauvacae BK-2020 | reverse complement strand
AGAAAGTTTGTGAAAATTGTTGGGAAACGAAATACGGTTTCCTAATAATAAGTAAAGATCATGAGATGGAGAATGGACGATATAGAAAAGGTTTTCATGATTTCATAATTATTTAAGAATATAGGTTTGCATGTGTAAGCTCTATTTTCACAGTTTATTATCAGATTTCAAAATGAGTAGATCATTCACCCTTACATTAGATGGTAATAAGCTCATCACGAACATAACTTATTTCCCACTTATTGAATTGATTAATGGTGATTATGAGTGTGCCCTAATATATTTTCATATGTACAATTCTATACCAAACGTTGATGAAAATAACTTATTCCATATCGGTGATAAGATTATTGAAATCCCCATAGAATAGTATGAACTCGATGATATTTATGATTTTCTAAAAACTAAACTTAAAGAATATGAGCTCGAGAAAACATTTAAATTGGAGAGTAATAATAACACTCTTCAAGTTCATATTTCAACCACCAAGGAATCTATATATTTTAATAGGAAAAATTCGATTGGTAGATTATGTGGTTTCGATGAAAAGGTTCTCAACCCTGACCCGATAAAAACGTATATATCTGATCAACCAGTCAACATTTTAAAAATAAACACAATACGTTTAATGTGTAATATTGTGGGTGGATCATAATATAAATAGTAGCCAGGATCATGCATTATATAAATTCGGGATATAAAATGAATATAACACCTCACAATCTTATTTATTTACCAGTGAACACGAGAGAATTAAGTACTCTCTCTGTACATATTTGATTTGATAAATTTACGCGGTGAAAACTATACGATACGTCTACATTTGAGATTGATACAATGATTATATATAATAAAAGTCCAGATACTTTTCATATTCAACGCACTTTCAATCGTAAAGTTATAGGAAGAGGTTCAATGCCAAATAGGAATACGCTTACATTACAAAATAAATTAATTTTAAAATCATTGGGTTTTAAAGTACGAGCTTAATTAAAAATTATGGGGTTGAATGAGGTATTGTCAGTACGACAAAAACCTTTCTCTGACGAGAGTATGAGAAAAAAGATTATCATAGTTATTCACCATATCAACAATCATTTAAGCCGAATGATGAGATTCGAATAACAATTCAGAATCAAGATTTATATGTACCTCCTAGTGAGAGGCTTCTTAATTTTCAAGGACTTATTAGTATCATTGGGCAGGATGGCAAGCTGGAAACCCAAATTGTAATTGGGATAATGCGAAATAACTGTATGGCCTACTTTTTAGATGAGATACGATATGAAATAAATGGTGTTGAGATCGATAGAACAAGATTTACTGGCATTACTTCTACAATAAAAAACTTTGTATCTATAAATCAACACGAACATAAGAGGCTTTACAATTCTGGATGGACAGGAGGACCCAATTTTAACGTCTCAGCTCACTTGAACTTTTCAGTCCCCCTTAGAAATCTATTGGGATTTGCTGAAGATTTTTTAAAAAGTCGTATTAAATTGTAAACACGAATTAGTGCTTTTAATAACTAAAAACTTGGGTGATGTATTGGAAAATAATACAGCAAATGTTAAGCTTCAACTTGATATAACTAATATTACATGGAAAATTCCTCATGTAACACAAAGCGATTCAGCAAAAATCAAAATGTACGATATTATAAAAAGCAGAGGCAATCTACCAATTGCATTCCGCAGTTGGGATACATATATCAACCCAAAACTAAGTAATGGAACCAATCATATTTGGAATGTAAAACTGGCTGCTAACCGTTTCGCATTAATCGTATTTAAAGCAAATCATTAATTTATCACAAATAGTTTGAGAAATTTAAACATACCCGTATGATGATTTAAATTTAGACTATGAGAAAGATCGATTCGCTCACCTATATGAATTGTATTCTAAATTTCAATCCAGCTACTATAATCGAAATGATGCACCATTGCTAACTCCTGTTGACTTTTAAGTTAAAGCTCCTATTATCGTAATAGATTTATCATATCAAAATGAAACTGTTAAGTCGGCACCGATTGATGTCAGGATTTCTATTGAGCTTGCACAAGCCCCTAGTGAAACTGTTCAAGTATATTGTGTACTGATTCATGATCGTTTAGTTGAATATAACCCATTAAATGGTATAGTTCAGCGGATTGTCTAATACTTAACAATGAGGGATGATATATCGGCAATTGATATTCAAGGATTTATCGGGAATAACAATAAATTTATTATATATAAAAGAAATGGGTGTGGTATTCAAAAAAGATCCAAAACTGAATTCGCATTTTATTATACACTCCCCCTATGATTTTACTGAATTGGATACAAAATCGAGAAAAACGGCTGCTTGGTCAACAAAAAAACATCATACAATTTATTGGAACGATGGCATTAACTATTTCAAAGAAGCGCAAATGTATGTACGAGAAATATTAAGAAAAAAGGAAATAATTTGTAAAGGCCATGAAAAAAGACTTTTCCTCAAAAAATGTTTATTAAACATTGAAGAAATCGGATGTCCTACTCTTAAAATAATAGATGGAAATAAGTTTCCATATTGTTCACTACATGTGCAGGATGGTGTCTGCGCGCTCAACAATGCACACAAAATTTTGCATTTTTAGTTTTTAACATTCACCCTCCCCAATCTATGATAGACATATACTTGAAAGTGGGTCAACAGTAATATTAGGGGTGGATTTGAAACGATCAAGAAATTAGGTCAACAGATAAATAGGTCAACAGGTAAGTAGGTCAACAGGTAAGCGTGTCAACAGTAATATTAGGGGTGGATTTGAAACGATCAAGAAATTAGGTCAACAGATAAATAGGTCAGCAGGTCAACAGTAGGTTAACAGGTAAGCGTGTCTCACCGCACTCACCCTCGCTACACATGAAGACTGGATTATTGTTTTATAAATAATCTGAAAGGAAATTGCCAGCCAAGGATAACATTTCTTGTCCCACTGCTCTTAGAAATGATAATTTATGAAAGCAGGTGACCAGTTATAGATTTTCTTTCAATTCTTTCGTTTCCTTCAAATTGAGTCTTGGAATTGTTAATTTAGGTTAGCAGGTGACCAGTTTAAAATTTCTTCGTTTTTTTGTTCACATGCTTAGAAAGGCTAACAACCCTCAAGTTACGTTGGCATAGGTCAGGTGCTGCTGCTGCCTTCTCCATGCCTCGGCTTATAGTATTACAACACACAGGAAAGTAGGTCAGCAAAAATATTTGGGGAGGATAGTTACAATCATTTGATAAAACCTTACATGCCTAGAAAAGTTACTTAACACTTGATATCTTAATTGAAAAAACTCCCCCCCCCCCATTTAAAAACAGTACCACGCCATGCAAACACACAGTAACACGCACAAGCAGGTGACCGAGAAGATCCCCCTTCCTAAACATAGCACAAGATCCACCCGAACCACACAATACCACGAGATATGCACAAGCCGGACAGGCACAAGCCGGATACGCACTAGCACACACACCTTATCCCTTTAACCCACTTACCACCAAATTCACACGCCCCACAACACACGTGACTATTCATGGTCACACATGCATAAAAATGTAGGCACCCCAAAACCTTTCCCACCAATAATTAATAGGTTTCTTATGCTAAATAGCACACCTTTCTCCTGATCCCAGCCTTGGGAACGGCCCCGCGATTACGCAGCCGTCCCCTTAACGGGAATCCTTCCCCTTGAACCCCCCAATGGGAAACGGCCCCGCGATTACGCAGCCGTCTCCCATACCGGGAATCCTCCCCTTTGATCACGCCTTGGGAACGGCCCCACGATTACGCATGGCGAATCTCCGCATCTGCCGATCCCAATCTAGGGCGGCCCCGCAAATACGCAGCCGCCTCTTTATGGCTAGGATCTCTCGCTTGTGGCGCTCCTCCACCCCTAGGGCCCCGGAGTACGGCTCTGCGAATTCGCGGTTGACGACAGGGGATGACCTTGGATACGGGACGAGCGCTGCGGCCACTCTCCTACCCTACAGTTTCCCATTTCCTTTACGTTCCAAATCCTGGCCAGTAGGCCCCCTTTATTCTGCCTGTCTCACGAATAAATATTTTCTCTGGAGGATCCTGGTCTGGCTGAGTATTTATCCTGCCCCGTGATTAGCATCCTTAAACTGTGCTTTAAATATAATTGGTAAGCTTTCTAGTGCGTTCGATAGCCAGTGGCTAAAAATTGATTCCCAATATAGCGTCTGCGGCCCGTCCCACTTTTTTGGAGAAAAGTCCTATTGGCCGCATCGCTTAAGCGGCTTGCATTGTTCTCGCCCCCGGCTTTGATCCCGTGTAGTGGAATTTTTCTGTGCTTCTTCGACTGCAGCAAGATCCACATCTGCGTGCAACTGGAGCACCCACCGCGTGCATCGGAAAACTGGGCTTGCCCCTTCCTGCTGCTTAACTGGTGCAGACCTCGGGTCACCTCGCGTTGCTGTCTTTTTCAACTCATTCGCCGCTACAAGCGAGGAACAGATCGCCGTGCACCCTTTTCTTCTGGTCGGCGCACACATATATGTATGTATATTTATGTGCCGTTTCTGCTACACGCGCACATAGATTTATGTGACGTTTCTGCGGCAACATTGGATTGGTGTGCCGTTTTTTCATCTCACGGATAGGATCCGTGTGCCGTCTTCTTCTTCTTATGTGCGCATAGTGAGAATAATTGTGCACGACCCAATTGAGAAGCTGCTGGTTGTGACGCCGCATCCGTTGCGCACTTGAAGCAGTCCAACACGAATAATCGTGTCCAAACTTGAGTATCTTTAGAATAGTTTCGCGTTTATGTGTTAATTTTGCTTAAGAATATGTACTTATAAATCTTTACGATCATCATTTAGCGTGCTTTGTGGAAGATCTGAGAAATATATATGTGATTTTCCCAACTTAAATTAATACCCACAGCTACTCATCAACAGTCATCAGGCCTGCTGACATCGTTGGAAAGTGCGTAAGTACGGCATAGCCGTAGAACTTAGTAATACTACTTATATAGGTATAATATTATATAAAGTCAGAGATTCCTAAATAGTGTGTTAAATCGTAACGTAAAGTAAATCGTAATGTAAAGTAATGTAAAGTAAAACGTAAAGTAAAACGAATAGTAATGTAAAACAAACTTTCAATATCTTTATTCATATTAATTGTCTTTATTTTCGTTTGCGGTAAAAAGGATAAAATTACTCAATAAGAAGTTTTCTAACGTAAAGATCTAAATCTTTAGGCTTAAGAATAGATTAGAAAATGTATCGAAATATTATCTTTATCTTTGATTATATGGTGTCAAATATGAATTAATCTGATGTCTTTTTGGGCACCAAAGGGTATGTAAAGCAGCGGTTGTAAAAGGGTGGAGTCCGAATGGATTTCACAGGTAGGGTGGGTATAGAAAGAGGCCAATAACATCTGGTCCTCGTCTTCAATAGGTACACTTCCTCGTCTGATTCTTAACCGTTTGGTTATCGTATTGCAGCTATCGTATCTCTGTCTACAGTATTGTATCTGTGACACTCTTGTTCATCTTACCACAAAACCCACGCCCATTTTCCCTGAGCATGCCGGTCAAAAAAGTAGACAGAGTGTGTTGAGGTGGACAACGCTCATTGAGTGTGTTCGTTACAGTTACATATTTGAAATTAGGTCAACAGGTAAGTAGGTTAACAGGTCAACAGTAATATTAGGGGTGGATTTGAAACGATCAACTCAGGGATGGCAAGGATTTGTCTCAGGAATTTATATTTGGTTCAGGTGTGGTTGCTGTAAGAGATTCCGACCCGGTCCCAGAGTAGAACGCTATTTAATACGGTACAAATTATCTTTATGTTTATTGACGTAATAGGTATAGATTAAGGGTAGTTTCATTTCTCGTCGCCTGGTAACGTCGTGATCTAGTGACGGGTGCATCCCTTCCATCGGCTCGTTCTGAGGTCCTACGAACTGGGAAGAGTTTTAGAGCCCGATCAGGTCTACAACAAATGAGAAGAGTTTTAGAGGACGGCCAGGTCTATCAATTATGAAAAGAGTTTTAGAGGCCGGTCAGGTCTGCTAAATATGAGAATAGTTTTAGAGGCCGGTCAGGTCTACAAATTATGAGAAGAGTTTAGAGGCCGGTCAGGTCTACTAATTATTGAGAAGAGTTTAGAGGCCGGTCAGGTCTACGAATAACTGAGAAGAGTTTAGAGGCCGGTCAGGTCTACGAATAACTGAGAAGAGTTTAGAGGCCGGTCAGGTCTACGAATAACTGAGAAGAGTTTAGAGGCCGGTCAGGTCTGCTATAAATTAAACACGCGGGTCGGTGAACCGAGCCGTAGAATAAGACGTAATACGCAAATGCTACTGGGATTAGTTAGTTACCACGCTGTTTACCCGACTCCTATGGTTCTGCTGCACTCCTTACCGCTGATCCTTGGCTTCTATTCCTTTTCCGCTGGTCCTGGTTAGGTGAACTTTTGCCGATCGCCGGCCGAACTGAATGAGCTCCGGAGGGTTGTGGTGCGCATTATATAGCGGTTTGGCGGCGGCTAGTGTGCCCGAATATCCCAACCGAATTTGGCCGCATTAGTGTGGCCGACCTATTTCGAGTCATTGCGACCCGTCGCGCACGATCATTGGCGCGCGCGCGCATTTAATTTAAATAAAATTCTATTATGTCTTCAATCGTTCCTATTCCTTATTTTATGCTTAATATATTTTATATGTGTGCGTCTGCGCGTCACACTCCCCCTCTCTTAGGAGGCAGTGTGAATATTCATTCCGTAACTATTTTTCCTCGGTCGAATAGTCTTCTGCATTTTCCTGCGGTGCTGTTGTACTGCGGTGCTGTAGTACTGCGGTGTTCGTCCCACTTTTAATGAAATTTTCCATTGCCATTCGTTCCCGGCCATCTCTGTTGTCCGAATCACTGTGATCTCTTTGTCCGGGAATGGTCGTTGTGTTGTCGCCGGTTCTGACTTTGGTCTTAGCGGTGTATTAGTGCTGCCGGCCTTCTCCGCTTGCGGTCTTCGTTCCTCCAGATAAATCTGCATATCCCCTACCGCTTCTCCAACCTCCTTTGCTTGGTCAGTTATACGCTGCTCCTTCTTTTGATCTCCAGATCTGCACTCTTCCTGTCTACGCTGCTCTTCTTCTTCGCATTGCTCCTTTCTCCCCTCCACCTCGTATGCTTGATCTGTGAAGCACTCTTTTTCCTCCTCCAAGTTGACCTCCTCGAGTTGGTCTATATCCCTTTTCCCAACGGCAGACCTCATGCACACCTCGGTCTCTTTACCTTCGAGTGTGATCAATGGGTCTCGAATTACCTGACCTGTTTCTTCCAGTTGGTTCGCCACCGTTCCACAGCAATCAATGGCTTTGGTGGCAGTTTTAAGCCCATACCGTCGGATCTCATGCAGATCTCTGGGCTAAGACTGTGCTGTGTCCGTGCGAGATTTTCTGTTTCGATCATCTCGACTATCTCCGCCAGTTTGAGAAACTCGGGAAGCGTTTTAAATGATCTTCTGATCTTCTAGTAAATAACTTTATCTCACTTCTTGAGTTCAAGTATTCCAGGTTTTTTCCTTGCATGTATACTTGGCCGTCAGCCAATGGGCGGACAGGGGGAACAGCGGGTGAGAAATCACCTGCCGTAACTGTCTGCACCACTGGAAGTGCGACTATACTCTCCCCGTGAGGGCGGCTGGAAGCAGGTCCCAGTACGGTCATGTCTCTGCTGAGGATCCTGACGAATGGTAGTCGGGCGGGGAGAAAAAAAATTACCCCAATCCAAGGTGGAACAGCATATGCCGAGGGATGCGTGTCCGGGGGGTGCTTGGACATTAGTATGCGGACTCTGGTGGACCGGCCGACCCATCAGTTTAAACTGGGCTTACCACGGTATGCGGGTTCTACCGTGGCGGACCATCCCCATCCCAGCATACTCGTGGGAATCAAAATGAAGCAAGCAAATCACAACAAAAAAAAAAAAAAAAGGTGACCGCCAGACCTCAAAGGCGGCAGGGGAAACCCCCCTCACTAGCACTACCTCAGAGAAGATAAGCGGCCGAGTGCTTAAAAAGGAAGAGGAGAGCTCCTCGGAGCGCCTTAACCTGGGGGCCAGTGTCACTGGGAAGGGCGAGCCAATGGGCCCACCGAGCGGCGTGATCGGGGGCAAGTATCTCGACGTGACCGCAGGTGGCTCTAGAGGTAAACCCAACCCAGGAGGCACGGCCCAGCAGCAGCAAAGGATGAAGAAGACGCTGTATAATGAGCGGAGACGAGCGGCCTTCATCCTTGCGCGAGCAAACCCAGCCATGGAGGCGGACCCGGAACAAGCGGGTCTCATTAAATGGGCGAAAGGCGTTCTGCCAGATTTCCAGCCTGTTAAGGCGGGAAAGGCGGTTGCCCCCAACGCCCAACAAGCCAACGCAGACGCGGGCAGGAGCACCACCAAACGTCAGCGGTCTACGGAGGTTCAACCTCCGCAGCCAAAGCGTTCCAGAGTGCATCCTCAGCGGTCCTTCGCCGAGGTGACCAAGGGCAAGATCCTGATTGGAGTGGTGGACGAGGGCTCCAGTGACGGACAGATCCCAAGGGACCAATGGCGCTGGATCGTTGGTGAGCTGCATAACAGGTTCGTGGAGGAGCTGTTGGCGTCAGGTGGGGCACTGCCTCGTTGCGAGGATGCCGGTTGGCACCAAGGAGGAGTGAAGGTGATCGCGTGCGAAGACGCAGCGTCGGTCACCTTCTACAAGAGAGCGATCGCGGGATTGGGAGAAATATTCCCAGGCGCGAAGCTCGTGGCTCTAGACTGGGGCAAGATCCCCAGCAAGCCAAGGGCTAGGGCGTGGCTTACGCACAAGCCGGCAGAGCCTGAGAAAATTCTCAAGCTTCTGCAGCTGTGCAACTCCGAACTCCCCTCCTCTGATTGGCGAGTAGCCAAGGTTGAGGAGGCCGTTGGTCCGAGGCGACAGGTTGTCATGACTCTCAACGAGGGGACAGTCGAGGCGCTGAAGAAAAACGGGGGGGGCGCTCAGATACGGCTTCGAGAGCGTAGCCGTCCGCTTATACAAGGCAGTCGCAAAGGCGGGCCTGAAGGAGGAGGACCCTGAAATAAGGGGACCTCGCATCGAGGAGGCGCCCGAGGGATTGTCCGACGAGGAGGACATCCTGGAGGGGTACGTCTCTGAGGAGAGCGAGATCGCGAGGGGCTTGCGCGACGTCGGGATGTCCGAGGAGGAGGACGGATTGGACGAGCCGACCTCGGACGCCGACATCACTGTGGTGGAGGTTAAGTCGCAGAATGTCCCTGACGTTCCTGCAAATAAACCTCCACCACAGTAAATCAGCTTCCTCTGCCCTACTTGTCCACCTGGCGGAAGGTGGTATCGACGCTGTCCTCATCCAGAAGCCCTGGGTCTGTGGCGACAGAATCCTAGGGCTGAGGGCAGCTGGCTATAGGCTGTACGCAGCCCCAACAACAGGTAAAACGCGAGCCTGCATACTAGCTAGGAAAGATTTAACTCTTTTAATGCTTCCCAATTTCAGCAATGAAGATACAGTAACAGCATGTCTAGAGGGACCAAATGGATCACTCCGGATATGCTCAAAATACCTGGGGCACGACCAGGACACCACCCCCCAACCCTTAGGCGAGTCACCGAGGACAGCAAAAGGCTGGGCCTGGACCTCATCATCGGGTGCGACGCAAATGCCCATCACCATCAGTGGGGCAGCACTGACACCAACGATAGGGGTGAGTCTCTTTTTGATTTTATCCTCTCATCTAACCTACTGGTGGGTAATTCGGGAAACGAACCCACCTTTATTATCAAAAACCGAAGGGAGGTACTTGATATCACCCTTGTCTCTGAATCCCTGAGGGACTCTCTGAAGTCGTGGAGAGTGCTGGAGAACCACTCACCACAGGTACATCCAATTCACGCTAGGTTTCGATAGGTTCAACCCAGTCACTTTTCGGAACCCCCGGAGGACTGACTGGGAGAAATATAGATGCCAGCTGAGTAAGATCCTTAAGCCTCTTCCAGCCCCAACCCAATCGGACTTCTGTCCGGAGGGGCTGGAGCGCCTCGAGACTTTCACCGACGCTTGTAGCACGGCTCTAGATAGGTGCCCCCGTAGCATGAATGGGGGGAAGACTGGGAAGAAGCCCCCATGGTGGTGTAAGGAATTAGGGCGCCTCAAGAAGACCACGAGGCAGTCCTTTAATCTAATCCGGCGTCTCTATAAATCGAACCTGTCCCTCTACAACAGGAAATTAAGAAAGGCCAAAAGAAGGGCCTGGTCCAACTTTTGCTCAGGAATCCAGGACTACTAAGAAAAATCCAACGCATGGCTGAGATCTGTATGATAGGCGGCCTGCGCACAACTCCGGGAGACGCCTTGGACGTTCTCCTGGACATCCTCCCAATTGAACTAATGGGAGAGATGACCGCGTCACTCTCGGCATTAAGGCTGAAGGGCGCGGGTCTGTGAAGAAGATTGAGCTTCGGACACACGAACCACGGCTCTGCTCCACACCTTACTGAGGGAAACACTGACTAATGTGTCCCCACTGAACACCCTATTACACCCTTCCAGGTTTAGATCCCCGACAGAACGGAATGGAACCTAGGACCCCCTGGACCCCTAGGGTCCTTTCACATATACACGGATGGGTTAAAATTGGACGGCCGGGTGGGAGGAGGTATATACTCTAAACACCTGGGTTTAAACGCCTCTTTTAGGCTACCCGACCACTGCAGCGTCTTTCAGGCGGAAGATTACGCCATCAAAGAAGCCCTTGATCAGCTCCCCCCAACTAGGGTCAGAGCTCCTCTATGCATTTTCTCTGACAGTCAGGCTGCCATGAAGTCACTCGAATCATCAACGACTGCCGCCACGAGATGGCGGAGCAGTACGACCTCCACCTCATCTGGGTCCCTGGACATAGGGACATCGAGGGTAACTGCGTTGCCGATGAACTGGCCCGGCAGGGTACAACCTCACCTCTTCGGCCGGAGAGGGAGTTAGTTGACATGCCCTTGGCCACTCGCAGACTACTCTGTAGGGAGTACTTCCACCTCCTCTCGGACAGGAAATGAGAAAACCTAATCACCTGCCGCCACGCTAGAATGATCTGGCCACGCCGATCAGCGAAACGCTCAAAGGAGCTATTGTCATTAAGCTGGGAAAGCTGCGTCCTTGCCGTTAGGGCTCTTTCTGGTCATTGGCTACTTGGAACACATGCGTCCAGGCTGTCGGTGCACCACAATGACTTCTGTAGAAGCTGTAGGGATGAGGAGGAAGAGGAGACCGTCCTTCACCTTCTCTGCCACTGCCCGGCCCTAAGCAGACGAAGACTGCAGTGCCTCGGCTTCCCCACCCTTGTGGATCTCGCAGAGCTATGCGAGACATCTCCGAGGCAGATAACCCGATTCATTCAAGGATCGGGTTGGTCCTCTCTCACGTAGAATTGGTCAGCGGCCCTTGAGAACCTGCATTGGACGGGGGACTTAAGCCTATGCGGTATCACAAAGAGCCTCCTCAGGCACAAGTGGATGGACCGGCTCTCCGAGCCGGCCATCACCGCCCTAACCTACCCTAACCTATACTTCGCGAACCCCATCATGTCCATTAAGCGCATAGCATATGTTCTTACCGATTCCGCCTCTCCTTGCTTTCGCTGCGCGATTTGCTCCTTGAGTTGTTTTTGATAACTTCGCGGTAAGAAGTTATTTAGCTTGGCGTGGAGTTCCAGCAATCGATCGCGGCATCTTCTAAAATTAATGGAATCGTTTCAACCAGTTGGTCAACCAGTCGGGGGCGGCCGCACTGCGAGTGGCAGGGAGTGTGTCCAACGGACCTTTGGATGCGCAGGAAACTCGCGTGGAAAATACTCGGACATTTGAGTGGTCATCGGAAACTGCAGCGCTTCGCGCAAGGGACGCGGGTCGTGGACTAGACAGAGCAGAGGGTCTTAGAACGGTCGCAACCGGACTGTCGCGGTGTAGAAGGGTGTGAGTCCGTAAGTCTTTGCAACGCGGTGACAAACCCTTCATTAAATAGTGGGGCCTTGGAAACTATGGTGTGCGCATCGCCACTAGTTTTTGAAAGTATGTGGAATAACCTTTCCACCGGCGTGAGTCTCGGATTGCTTATATAAATCGACGTGAAAAGGTCCCTAAACGTGGGCCACCGAAGGTAATCTCCTGTGAAGACCTCTGTGTCCACTGGTGGCAAGCAATATCCAGTATAGGTGGACGGTTGGAGAGTTGCGGAAACCTGAGCGGACTGGATAGCGGCTTTTTCTATGACTTCCTGAAGATGGGCAACACACCTCGAAAATACGGAGTAACAGTAACTGTATTTGGATCCCAGCACTGTTGAGGTGGCGGGATCCTCGGCGGACACGGAAAGAAGGTCCAAACAGCTCACATAGCCCTTATTCACATCTTCCCATAAGGCCCGGATTTCGTCCAGATGGACTCGGCACATGTAAGGGGAAAATTCTTCAGTTTCAGGGGAGCCCGGAGTACGGATGTCAGCTTCGAAGTAGCTAACTCGGTCCGTTGTGGCAATGAATTTCCTCACAGCAATATCGATGGCGGATGGAGCCATTTTTGTGGTAGACCGAGTTAGTTTGGACGATGGACCTGGGCTAATATTCCCTGAATTGTCGCTCTTGGCCTTAGGAATGGCAGCAGCGTGCTTTGGCTTGAGATGAGACGGGCGCGGAGATGCGGTTTGGGACCTGTCTAGGCGGATTGATGGGATCGTACGTGGCTTCTTGTCGTCTATGGGCATAGAAGGACCCGGGTAGATCAACTGATCTGAATTGTCCTCAGACTCGATGGGGACTCAAGTCTAAATTTGAGAACTTGGGAAATTTGAGAAGCCAACAGGTTGTCCGAAAAAGAATAAATTTAATCCAGAAATAATTGATTCAAAAGGTGGCGTCGGAACCTAGTTAAAATATTGCCACTGGCACGTAAATGGAAAATGGCCAGAAACGGAATACGTTGAATTGCCTGGTGTATTTTGTGTACTTGAGCTGGTTTCAAAATTGCTCAGTCGCAAAGTAAGGAAACGGCGAAAAAATAAACCAAGAGCGAAGGATACTATAGGCTGATGATGCCTTATGCGGATTAAAAAGTCTGAGATCTTGATGTTTCAGGAACCAATAAGTAAATATAAATGGATTTATATATATATATATTTATGTATATATTGCGAGTCTCGGATGTGGAGTTTTTTTATAAAAATGTTGACTCAGAAAATTAGTAATTCAGAAAATTATTGGCCGTAGAATTAATTATTTTCGATCGTATTTATTACGAAGCCGGAGAGGTGGAACTAGAAACCTTGGCCTTGGGTTGCCCGAAAAGCTCACTGCTATGTCGTCGGCAAAGCAGTGCATACGTAAAGGACGTAAGAGAGGAAAAAAACATAAACAACAACGCGGCTGATGCATCGGTTAAGTCGTAACTTTGGCAAAACAGTCGCGGTCCAGCCCGTGTGGATCTGTAATTATTTTTGGGTTTTAATGTTGTTGTTTTGTCTCGCCCTTAATTCTTATTAATTTTAGTTTTGTAGCGGTTAGTTTCTGGGATCGGAGGCAGAAAATATATTGTAAATATATGGGAATATGAAATGTGCGTATGCGGAATTACATGTGTTGGCACAGTGGAACGTCGAGAAGTGGAATGTATATTTAAAATTAAAGGATAGAAAAATGATGTGGCGAAAATTGGCAAGCACAAGAATAAGGAAGTAAAGCGGGCTGGAGCACGGCTGTATGTTTAAGCTTAGATTAGTATCACATATGCAGCGAAATAAAGCTGACGCACCCCGATCGATCCCACGACGCCCCCGTATTTTCACTACATAATTTTTGACTGCATCGTGGGAAATTTCTACCCTTTCTGGAATCCTTTAGCGGAGGATCCTCGCCACCCCCCTACAGTAGCATGGTCCTTCGAGCCGGATATTTGTTCGCGATATTTGTTTCCTTATTCTTGTGCGTGCCAATTTTCGCCACATCATTATTCTATCCTTTAATTTTAAATATACATTCCACTTCTCGACGTTCCACTGTGCCAACACATGTAATTCCACATACGCACATTTCATATTCCCATATATTTACAATATATTTTCTACCTCCGATCCCAGAAACTAACCGCTACAAAACTAAAATTAATAAGAATTAAGGGCGAGACAAAACAACAACATTAAAACCCAAAAATAATTACAGATCCACACGGGCTGGACCGCGACTGTTTTGCCAAAGTTACGACTTAACCGATGCATCAGCCGCGTTGTTGTTTATGTTTTTTCTCTCTTACGTCCATTACGTATGCACTGCTTTGCCGACGACATAGCAGTGAGCTTTCGGGCAACCCAAGGCCAAGGTTTCTAATTCCACCTCTCCGGCTTCGTAATAAATACGATCGAAAATAATTAATTCTACGGCCAATAATTTTCTGAATTACTAATTTTCTGAGTCAACATTTTTATAAAAAAACTCCACATCCGAGACTCGCAATATATACATAAATATATATATATAAATCCATTTATATTTACTTACTGGTTCCTGAAACGTCAAGATCTCAGACTTTTTAATCCGCATAAGGCATCTTCAGCCTATAGTATCCTTCGCTCTTGGTTTATTTTTTCGCCGTTTCCTTACTTTGCGACTGAGCAATTTTGAAACCAGCTCAAGTACACAAAATACACCAGGCAATTCAACGTATTCCGTTTCTGGCCATTTTCCATTTACGTGCCAGTGGCAATATTTTAACTAGGTTCCGACGCCACCTTTTGAATCAATTATTTCTGGATTAAATTTATTCTTTTCTGGACAACCTGTTGGCTTCTCAAATTTCCCAAGTTCTCAAATTTAGACTTGAGTCCCCATCGAGTCTGAGGACAATTCAGATCAGTTGATCTACCCGGGTCCTTCTATGCCCATAGACGACAAGAAGCCACGTACGATCCCATCAATCCGCCTAGACAGGTCCCAAACCGCATCTCCGCGCCCGTCTCATCTCAAGCCAAAGCACGCTGCTGCCATTCCTAAGGCCAAGAGCGACAATTCAGGGAATATTAGCCCAGGTCCATCGTCCAAACTAACTCGGTCTACCACAAAAATGGCTCCATCCGCCATCGATATTGCTGTGAGGAAATTCATTGCCACAACGGACCGAGTTAGCTACTTCGAAGCTGACATCCGTACTCCGGGCTCCCCTGAAACTGAAGAATTTTCCCCTTACATGTGCCGAGTCCATCTGGACGAAATCCGGGCCTTATGGGAAGATGTGAATAAGGGCTATGTGAACTGTTTGGACCTTCTTTCCGTGTCCGCCGAGGATCCCGCCACCTCAACAGTGCTGGGATCCAAATACAGTTACTGTTACTCCGTATTTTCGAGGTGTGTTGCCCATCTTCAGGAAGTCATAGAAAAAGCCGCTATCCAGTCCGCTCAGGTTTCCGCAACTCTCCAACCGTCCACCTATACTGGATATTGCTTGCCACCAGCGGACTCAGAGGTCTTCACAGGAGATTACCTTCGGTGGCCCACGTTTAGGGACCTTTTCACGTCGATTTATATAAGCAATCCGAGACTCACGCCGGTGGAAAGGTTATTCCACATACTTTCAAAAACTAGTGGCGATGCGCACACCATAGTTTCCAAGGCCCCACTATTTAATGAAGGGTTTGTCACCGCGTTGCAAAGACTTACGGACCGCTTCGAAAATAAACGACTGTTAGTTAACAGTCAGCTGAAGATTCTCTTCAGTATACAGCCGATCCTTCAAGAATCCGGGGCTGCTTTAAAAGAGCTTCAGGGCACCATCCAAAGCTGCCTAACATCCTTAGAGATTTCCTCCATTCGAGGCGAGGATCGAGGCCACCAATACCGAAACTGTACCAGTGCCCATAACTGCATCTCGTGCCACGTCCGGCATCACACTCTTCTACACCGCGACAGTCCGGTTGCGACCGTTCTAAGACCCTCTATGACTGCGCAGAATAAACATTGAAATCCCACGACGCCCCCGCCTCTTGTTCTTTTTCTCTGGTGCCTTCGATTCCCTTCGTCGGACTTATTTCGTTTTGCGCCGTGCGAGTTTTCCTGCATTTTCGTCATCTACGTGATCGCTGCTTATTTTGGAAACCGAGATCGGCCCCCCTACAAACATTGGTTTGTAGTCGGGTGGATTGGTTCTCCCATGGTACCGTATTCCCCAGCATGATACAATTAAAAAGGTAGTCCAGTCAGCATACGTCGCTCTGTCGTCAGGCACTGAAATCAGTACATGTTTGATTTTTGATAGGAAAGGATGTGCTTAGACGATTTTGTTAAATTTGAAATCTTTAACCCTTGTGTCAACAAGGCATATTGCTCTAATTGCCGCAAACATGTACTTGGAGTGGTATTATTGACAGCACCGCAATGTGAAGGAAAAAGAAAGTTGTGGGAGCAGTCTCTAGGATGTACCCGGAGTGCGAGCTCAATAATAAATTGTTAACAATAAAACTATAAAAAAAAACCAAGATCACCTCCTTGATATCTTGTAGGCTAGTTTGAACTACAAGGGCCAGTTAAGGGTTAATAAAAACACTCTTTTTGTCAGTTCATTTCAGTGCCTCTCAGTTCATTTCAGTGCCTGTCAAAATCTGACTGGACTACCTTTTTAATTGTTTCATGTTCCCCAGCTTCGTATTCGGTCCAGGATCTCCACGTTTATCTTTCCTTCCATCTTCGTGTACGTTCGCTCTGCTTCAGTCTTACTCCAACAATCTTTCGTTGACCGCATCCATGTGTTCGTTGGGAGACTCTATATCTCCTTCATTTATTTCGTCCGCTTACTCTCTTAGACAGCTCATGGTTTACCGCTGTCGGTTTCTATTTAACCACTTCAATCTGTCTCGGGCGCCACTGTGACGATCTGTCATTGCTGGGGTGGCTCAGGGATGGCCAGGATGTGTGGTTGCTGTAAGAGATTCCGACCCGGTCCCAGAGGAGAACGCTAGCTAATACGGTAAAACTAATCTTTATGTTTATTGACTTAATAGATACAGATTAATGGTAGTTTCATTTCTAGTCGCCTGGTAACGTCGTGATCTAGTGACGGGTGCGCCCCTTCCATTGGCTCGTTCTGAGGTCCTACGAACTGGGAAGAGTTTTTAGAGGACGGTCAGGTCTACTACAAGTGGGAATAGTTTGAGAGGCCGGTCAGGTCTACTAACAAAAGAGAAGAGTTTTAGAGGCCGATCAGGTCTACTACAAATTAGAAGAGTTTTAGAGGCCGGTCAGGTCTACCAATTATGAGAAGAGGTCTACTAATTGTTGGAAGAGTGTTAGAGGCCGGCCAGGTCTGCTAAATATGAGAAGAGTTTTAGAGGCCGGTCAGGTCTACTAATTAATGAGAGGAGTTTAGAGGCCGGTCAGGTCTACCAATTATGAGAAGAGGTCTACTAATTGTGGGAAGAGTGTTAGAGGCCGGCCAGGTCTGCTAAATATGAGAAGAGTTTTAGAGGCCGGTCAGGTCTACTAATTAATGAGAGGAGTTTAGAGGCCGGTCAGGTCTACTATTTACTGAGAAGATTTTAGAAGCTGGTCAGGTCTACTAATTATTGAGAAGAGTTTAGAGGCCGGTCAGGTCTACGAATTACTGAGAAGAGTTTAGAGGCCGGTCAGGTCTGCTATAAATTAAACACGCGGGTCGGTGAACCGAGCCGTAGAATAAGATGTAATACGCAAATGCTACTGGGATTAGTTAGTTACCACGCCGTTTACCCGACTCCTATGGCTCTGCTGCACTCCTTACCGCTGATCCTTGGCTGCTATTCCTTTTTCGCTGGTCCTGGTTAGGTGAAGCCGATCGCCGGCCGAACTGAACGAGCTCCGGAGGGTTGTTGTGCGCCTTATATATCGGTTTGACGGAGGCTAGTGTGCCCGCATATGTCAACCGAATTTGGCCGCATTAGTGTGGCCGATCTATTTCGGGCCAGTGCAACCCGCCGCGCACGATCATTGGTGCGCGCGCGCATTTAATTCAAATCAAATTATATTATGTCTTAAATCGTTCCTATTCGTTATTTTATGCTTAATATATTATATATGTGCGCGTCTGCGCCTCACATATTTGAAATTGGGTCAACAGGTAAATAGGTCACCAGGTAAGTAGGTCAGCAGGTAAGTAGGTCAGCAGGTCAACAGTAGGTTAGCAGGTAAGCGTGTCTCACCGCACTCACCCTCGCTATACATGAAGATCGGATTTTTATAATTAATCTAAAATAAAATTGTTGAAAGGAAATTTCCCCAAGTTCCCATTCCCAAATG
This sequence comes from Drosophila aff. chauvacae BK-2020, assembly GCA_018903765.1. NCBI lineage: Eukaryota > Metazoa > Arthropoda > Insecta > Diptera > Drosophilidae > Drosophila > Drosophila aff. chauvacae BK-2020. Next base: position 117,083 of record JAEIGO010000871.1, on the reverse strand, counting down.
GAAAAGATTAAAATTTAATGATTAATATTTTTATTTATTATTTATTTATTCTATCTATCTGTTTTTAAATAATTGGAAAGAAAATTGCTGAAATGAAATTTCCCCAAGTTCCCATTCCCAAATAAAAAAGATTTAAATTTAATGATTAATATTTTTATTTATTATTTATTTATTTTTACATTATTAGTCGGAAATCGACGTCTCCATCTTACATTTTAACTAGCTTATATCTTTTTACACTAAAAAACCCTAAAATACAATCATCAAGATAGTTATAACTCTCTGGTAGGTAGGTAAGTTGTAGTGGTGAGGCCCCCTTCTGGAGCCTCCAATTAGAGCTGGGCTCCTTTTTGGTCCACTCCCTCTGTTGTCATGTTGTGCCCTTTAGTACCATCCTAAATCGCTGAGAAAGCCTAGGATCGCTGAGACCTTCAGCTCTCCTATGCCTTCTAGTGACTCCAGCTGGTAGACACCGAAGTGACGTAGTCTGATGTGATTTAGGGCCTCTGGTGTCTCTGGTTCCGTAATTTCTCTGCAGCTTCTGCAGTTAGCGTTGTATGGCAGCCCCATTATCATTGCGTGCGTTCCGATCGCCCAATGACCTGTTGCGACTGCTGTGAATCTTCTGATATCTCGCTTGCTGTTGGATAGCAGCTCTCTAGTTCGATTCCTGTCGTATGTCGGACAACATTTCTTTGATCTCTTATGTTCACTCTTACTTGACCATTCCTTGTTGGCTGTCTGTTTGAAGTGGTCATGGATCCTTGTCTGGACCGAGTTTAACGAGATCGGTGTCAGTACGTTGATATCTTGCCCTTTCGAACCTGCTCGGGCTAATTCGTCCGCTTTCTCGTTCCCTGGGATATCGCAATGACCCGGTACCCAGGTGACTTGTACATCGTTTCTCTCTGCAAGTCTATTAAGGACCTTCTTGCATTCTGCCACCATCCGTGAATTTGTTTTCACTGCCGCTAGGGATTTTATAGCCGCTTGGCTATCAGAGTAAAACCGTACTTTGGTGTCGCTAAGTTCTCGCCGTATCGAAAGTTTGGCTGCTTCCGTTATGGCGAGTAACTCAGCCTGAAAGACCGTCGCTGAGTCTGAGAGAGTAAAGGGCTCCTCGAGACCCCATTTCTCAGCGAAGATCCCAGCCCACACGCCGCAGCTCATTCTGGAGCCATCGGTGTAGAGGGCTACCTCCTCTGCCCCGGTTACTCTCTCCCTTCTCCAGTCTTCCCTTGTTGGGAATGTGGTTGTGTAGGCATTTCCGAAGTGTATCTCCGTAGTCATGTAGTCCATTAGTGCGTTTGCTTCTTCCTTCCTTCCAGTATCTTTCCGAGGCCTGCGCCGTATTCCCTCCAGCAGTTACTTGCTTTCAGTCTTACTGCGCTCTGCGCGGCCATGTCCTTTACGAACAGTTCTATCGGCATTATGTTCAGGATAGCATTAAGTGCTGCTGCGGGGCATGATCCTTCAAATTGAGTCTTGGAATTGATAATTTAGGGGAGCAGGTGACAAGTTTAAAATTTCTTCCAATTCTTTCGTTTCTTTCAAATTGAGTCTTGAAATTGTTAATTTAGGTTAGCAGGTGACCATGTTAAAATTTCTTCCAATTCTTTCGTTTCTTTAAAATTGAGTCTTGGAATTGTTAATTTAGGTTAGCAGGTGACCAATTTAAAATTTCTTCCAATTTTTTTTTTTTCACATGCTTAGAAAGGCTGTGACGCGTGCCGCGCACAATTATAATAATATTTAAATTCAAACAAAGTACGCGCGCGCGCCCAAACAAACCAAGGGTTACTCTACACCCGAACTCCGGCCACACTAAGTCAGGCAAATCGAAAGCCCAAGCGGGCACACTAAACCCCGCCAGGCCCTATATAAAGTGGGCGGCTGGCCTCAGCGAGATCATTCAGTGGTCGGAGTCGACCGAGGTGAAAGTCACCAGCCAGCAGCGACAAGGCAGCAAGATCAGGATCAGGATTTCTCAGCGGTAAATATCGACAGCCAGGATAGTAAGTGCTTATCCCCAACTACCTTACGTATTATTGCCGACTTTAGGGTCCGACAACAATAACATCTTACGTATTCTTGCCGACTTCAGGGTCCAACAATAACAACATCTTACGTATCCGACTTCAGGGTCCTATAACAATAATAATAATAATTAGCTAGAGGTTAGTGCACTGCGACCACTAGGGTCTATTGTGCCCTCGTCCTAGTGTATGAGCTATGGCTCCTCGAACAGTCCAATCGATCGCAGGAATGCGATGATGTCGCCTGGTCGAAGAGTCCTCATTTCCTTTGTGGTGAGTATAAGGCCCCCAACCTCAACCGACTGATAGCCGGACACTCCTCAAGTAGGTGCTCCGGAGTCTCTTCTCCTTCCAGACAAAGTCTGCAAAGACTGTCCTCCCCTATTTTGAGATTGTGCAGATGCTTGCGCAGTCTGCAGTGCCCGGTCAGGAAACCCGTGACTATTCGGAGAGATCCTTTGCTCAACTCCAAACAGTCCTTGGTCCTTTTACTGTTGTAGCTACCTAGCAGACGTTTACTCTGCCTTGCCCCTTTCGACGCCGGCCAGAAGTCATCGCAGGTAGTCATGAGATCCACACGACTGCTCTGGCTAATGGCTCCTGGCCCTAGTCCACAGAAGGGCTCCGGACCATAGAAGGGCGTACTCGCCCCCTTTCTAGCCATTATGTCGGCCACTTCATTGCCGGGGATCCCCGCATGCCCTGGTACCCAGTAAATGGTTACTTTATTGTTCACACCCAACTCATTGAGTGTTCCTATACATTGCCATACTAGTCTGGAAACAATCTTATGGGCACTGAGTGCACTGATTGCTGCCTGACTATCTGAGAAAATGGCTATGTCCCTCCGATTGTAACCCCGCTCAATATTGAACGAGGCACATCTCTCAATCGCGTGTACCTCCGCTTGAAAGATACTGGCGAATTTCCCTAGTGGTTCGTGATATTTGAGTCGGGGTCCACAGATACCCGCACCCGCACCATCCTCTGTTAGTGAGCCGTCAGTGTACCACCTAATAGCATGTGGTTTCACATCATAGGTGGTAGACATGCTGGTCCACTCCGACTTGTTGCTAAGCTCTGTTTTAAAGAGCTTATCAAAGCTAAACTTGGCTAATTGAACATCCTGCGGGTATTCCAGTAACAGGTCAGTTGCAGTCGCAGCCGAGTCAGCTGGTCCTGCCCCTGTTATCCTCATGGTAGATCTGCGCGCACTGTGCTTGATATGCAAGTGCAGTGGTGGAAGCCCGAGCAGCACATCCAGAGCAGTGGACGGGCAAGTGCGCATAGCGCCCGAGATGCACGTGCAGGCAAGTCTCTGGAGTTTGCCCAGTTGCCATTTTGTGACATCAAGGTCAGCGCGATTCGCCCAGACCGCAGTCCCGTAGCTGACTATGGGCCTAACCATAGCAACATACATCCACAGTAGGATCTTTGGAGACACTCCCCAGTTTTTCCCTGCAAGAGATCTACAGCTCATTAAGGCCATAGTGGCCTTGCGAGCGGCATGTTCCACATGTTGTCTCCACATTAGTCTCTTGTCTAGGATGACTCCTAGATATTTGACTTCTGTGGAGATCGGAATCACTGCGCCCCCAATGGCAATGGGCCGAATGGATTTCAGCTTGTAGCGATTGGTAAAGGCGACCACTGTGGTTTTCGCTGGATTGATATTCAGCCCCACGTCTCTGCACCAGTCTAAGCTAAGTCTTAGGCACAGTGTGTTCCTGTCGCACAATGTGCTCTCAATATGCTTTCTCCTATAACAATAACCCCTTACGTATTCTTGCCGACTTCAGGGTCCAACAATAACAACATCTTACGTATTCTGGCCGACTTCAGGGTCCTATAACAATAACCCCTTACGTATTCTTGCCGACTTCAGGGTCCTATAAAACTAATCCCTTACGTATTCTTGCCGACTTCAGTCTAAGTCTAAGCTAAGTCTTAGGCCCAGTGTGATCCTGTCGCACAATGTGCTCTCAATGTGCTTTCTCCTATAACAATAACCCCTTACGTATTCTCGCCGACTTCAGGGTCCAACAATAACAACATCTTACGTATTCTGGCCGACTTCAGGGTCCTATAACAATAACCCCTTACGTATTCTTGCCGACTTCAGGGTCCTATAAAACTAATCCCTTACGTATTCTTGCCGACTTCAGGGTCCAATCAGCAACAACAACTTACGTCTCTCTGCCGACTTCAGGGTCCCAAAATACTTCTCTCTGCCGACTTCAGGGTCCCATAAAACTTCTCTCTGCCGACTTCAGGGTCCCATAATATTTCTCTCTGCTGACTTCAGGGTCCGCACCAGTATTCTCCTATACTTCCCAGGTATTCAACGGAGCCCGTTCCGGCCAGACGCGAGAAGCCACACCCACAGACGCGGACACCGAACACGAGAAGCTTCGCCCACGGACCCGGACATTAGCCGAGGGACGCCCTACGTGGACCTACCGTTCACACCGCCCGTCTTCATACCCTACCATAGTATTCTCTATAAACGAACCAATAAACCGTGTATATATAAGCCTAGTTAAGGTCAAACTCTGCGCGTTCTCACTGGTACTCGGGTCGGGGATTCCTTTCTAGCACCACTATCCTGAACCAAATAAATGTCCTGGATGACCCTGGCCAGCCTTGACTACCCGAGGCACGACCGCACGTCACAAGGCTAACAACCCTCAAGTTACGTTGGCATAGGTCCGGTGCTGCTGCTGCCTTCACCATGCCTCGGCTTATAGTATTAGGGGAGAATATTCACAATTAACACACGGGAAAGTAGGTCAGCAAAAATATTTGGGGAGGAGTTACAATCATTTGATAAAACCTTACATGCCTAGAAAAGTTACTTAGCACCTGATATCTTAATTGAAAAAACTCCCCCTGATTAAAAATAGTAGTACACCATGCAAACACACAGTAAAACGCACAAGCAGGTGACCGAGAAGATCCCCCTTCCTAAACATAGCACAAGATCCACCCGAACCACACAATAGCACGAGATATGCACAAGCTGCTGACCCACAAGCCGGACAGGCACAAGCCGGATACGCACTATCACACGCACCTTATCCCTTTAACACACTTACCACCAAATTCACACGCCCAACAACACACGTGACTGATCATGATCACACAATAATTCCCACCAATAATTAATAGGTTTCTTATGCTTATTAGGACACCCGGACCCCCCCGTGTGCACGCATGCATGTCTAATTACCCCAACCCCCTGACGTGCACTCTCCCATGACTGTGCTAGAACCCGCATTAAACAACTACTAAATACACGTCAGTAACTGGAATTAGTTAAAAGTAAAAAAAGAGTTCATTGGTTAAGAGAGCAAATTTACTAATTAATGGATTCGGGTTTTGTTTCCGCACTTAGGTTTTGATGCTGTGGGACTTCTCTTATTTTTTTGGTAGTGCTACTGTGGATTGTGTCGAGCGTGCCTTTTTAATGGCATAAATACTTTTCTTTTCATTGCGGTTTGCAATTACTAAATATATTTCACCTCGTGACCAACAAAATATATTCATAATTTACACTCACAGATAGAATTACTCCCTCGACGAAAGCGCTTTCCTCGGTAGTAGCTGTGGAATAGAAAAGGAAATAAAAGAAACGCACCGTCTCTTTGACCCAAACTCTTTAAACTAGACCCACCAATAACTGGAGGCTTTCTCCGTTTGCGCACTAGAAGCAAATTATAATCCTAGCAACATCAAAAAAACAGAATTAACGTAGTCCCTGCATAAGAAGGCTAAATGTAATTGTTTTTTTTTAAGAAGGGAAAAAAATTAGTCTATTTACACTATCGATATCGAAGGAAACGCAATAACGTAGAGTGTGTGTTATTGCGATTGTTTTTGACAGCTTTCAGCATTTCTTGAAAAAGTAAAAAAAAAAACGAAAATTAGCAATTCGAACAACGACGAAAGCCTGATATTATCAGCCATGGAGCACTATTAAGTAACCATGACGAAGGCCATGTCGCTAGCCACTTTCGAGGACCTGAAAAACTTGGGGCACCATCGCAGCTATTGGACTCTTGTAAGAAAAATTTGCGAACTCATTAAGAGATAACTCTGACGAATTATGTAAGGAAAATGTTCGTATCAATAAAAACGAATTCAAACTTCTTGTTGATGGGTTACCAAATCTTCGGAAGAAAGATACTCCATTTCGTCGATGTGTAAGTTAACACCAGCAGTTTTTACGGAGTGAAACATAACATAAAGACTTATTAATTGTCGCCCAACGGGTTCAACCCACGAAAATCGCAAAGTAAAAGATAAAGTAGTCTCGCGCGGAACCAAAACTGGTGCAGTGAAATTCAAAAAATTTTATTCTTAGCTTTTAACAAGGCAAGAAAAATATTACTGAAAAGTAATTGGTGCAGTGTAATACCAAAAATTCATTCTTAGCTTTTAACAAAGCAGGAAAAATTAATCAAGAAAATAAAATTGATTAAGTGAAACAACATTCGCTACTTCTAGCAAAGTGAGAAAAATTTAATCGAAGAAAATAAAGTTGGCAAAGTGAAACGCCATAAAAATTACCAGCTTTTAACAAAGCGAGAAAATTCAAAATAAATAAAATACAAAACGAAATAAATAAGCAAAAGAACTTCCAGCGAGAAAAATTAATGAAAACTGAAACCAAACACAAAACCAAAAAATTCGAAATAAATAAAATACAAAAACGAAATAAATAAGCAAAAGAACTTCCAGTGGGAAAAAAATAAAGGAAACTGAAACCAAACACAAAACCAAAAGGGGAGAAACTTCCCCTCACCCTACAACGGCAGCAGCAACGACAACGGCTGCGATAGCGGCAGCAGCGACAACGGCAGCAACGACAGCGGCGGCAGCGATAGCGGCGGCAGCGACGGTAGCGGCAGTGACGGCAGCGGCAGCGGCGGCAGCAGCAGCGGCGGCAGCAGCAGCGGCGGCAGCAGCAGCGACAGCGGCAGAAGCAGTACCAACAGAAAAAAGCCGTCGGCAAATGCAAATTTCGAAATTAAATTTACAAAGGAACATGTGAGTAAGCTTTTTTTCCAAAAACTCGCCGAACAAAAGAATATCATACAAAAAATAAATAAGAACTTGACTTTTGAGTGTCTAATACTTGATGAAAATAATTTACAAATATTCAGAAAAAATAATAAGAGAAATTAAATGCAAATAAAAAGAAACAAAGTACAAAATGAATAACGTTTTGGTGTTTTAGTGTTTGATTTTGGTGCAAATAGTCTACAAATATTCAGAAAAAAATAAAAATAGCGAAATACAAAATTAAATAACGTTTTGGTTTTTGAATGTTTGATATTTTTTACAAATACCCCTCAAATAAATCTGCAATTATTCCTGAAAAAAAAAACGAAATACGAAAAATAAGCAGCGTCTTGATCTTGAGTGTTCGATATTTGATACAAGCACCCCGCAAATATTCGACAAATATTCTCGACAGAAAAAATACAAAAATAACGTCTTTTTTTTTGAGTGTTCGATATTTGATACAAACACCCCGCAAATATTCGACAAATATGCTCGACAGAAAAAATACAAAAATAACGTCTTGGTTTTTGAGTGTTCGATGTTTGATACAAATACCCTGCGAAATAGTCTGCAAATATTTTCGATTTAATTTTGTGGCCCCTGAAACATTTTTTTTTAACTGTCCCATGTATAGGGATACCGAATACATCTCATCAGACGAAGAGGTGCTAGAACTTCTACATAAAAGAGCTTCAAATCAAGTCGAAACACCGTCAACCAGCAACGCGGCAAAAATGCAGGCAGAACAGATAGCAAGTATGGAGGCCGCCATAGCAGGCGCACTCCAACGACAGGAATAGCTATTCGAGGCAAAATTAACCTCCATTATGGGAGAGCCTACTTAGGGACAAAAAACCGAAAGTCCACACATATAAGGAGATACAAATAGACACAGAAGTAGTATGCAACGAGCCTCTGGACATGGTTAAGTCTATGCCAGAGTTCGACGGGAAACAAGAAAGTTACGTTTCCTGGAGGCAGGCCGCAACTGCAGCCTATAAGGTATTCGAAGCCTACGAAGGCAGCAGTAGGCACTATCAGGCAGTGGGAATCTTAAAGAACAAAGTGAGGGGCCCAGCGGCAGCTGTGCTTGCCTCGTTTAACACAGTCTTCAATTTCGAAGCCATACTAGCGCGCTTGGATTTTACCTATGCGGATAAAACTCCAACGCACGTTATAAAACAATAACTTAGCTTGTCAAGACAGGGAGAATTACCCCTGCTAAAATACTACTAAAATACTCAAATACGAATACGAGCTTTGTGTCGGACGTGTTTTTCTACCGCTCTTCCTTTTTCAAAGTTTTCATAGTGAACATTTATTCAACTCAGCCCAAATTTTTGGCAAGTTGTCAGCGTTTCTGTGATATTTATTATCCATAAACACTGGTTTAGTTTAAACAAAGACAGTGACTTTATTTATGTAAAACTAATTTGGTTTTACATTTTATCAGATTGCTCTGCCTTTCTGTTCTTGCGCTCTGTGTTTACCGCTTATCGCTGCATCGCCTAGTGCTTGTTGTTGTGCAAGTGTTTTGCATACTCGAAATCAATCACACAAACTCATTACTTCTCTGTGCTCAGAAAAAGCTTTTATTTTCGCGCTTTTCGATCTTTTGTTTTAATCGGTTCCTTCGCCGTGATATTTGTTAAATTTTATTGCTCGATTTGACTGCTCCTGTGCAAATAAAATAATGGCAACCTGTTGCATCAATCCGTGTCCGAGCTGCGGTGCAATTACCGCGCGGCAGGCCACTGTTTATTGTTGGCTCTGCGACAATATCGCTCACCCTGCATGCGCCGATCTTGGACAAATTGGCCCGCGTATTGCTGATCGCATACGGAGCAATTCTGGATTGGATTGGACCTGCCCGAACTGCCTGCATATCAAATCGGACATGAGGGCTTTTATGAGGCAAACTCACCTCGAGTTTCAGTCCTTGGCTGCCGGCTTCAGGGACTTATCAAGCAGTTTCCAGAAGGCGGAGCAGCACTTTAAATCAATTAAGCTGCTAAGTGACTCCGCAAATCAACAAATGAGCAACCTTACTAATAGCTTCCTATTTGTTCCAGACCCTGCGAGCCCCCTTATGCGGTTTAGCCCTCGATCTAAGCCCACTGATAACACCGCGGCCGTGGTCAACGGCCCTGGTGAAGTTACGGTTCTTGCCCCCATATCTGGCGGGAATAGTGTCGACATGGTTTTGGGTCTGCAACCAGCCAATTTCGACGTGCCTTTGGATCTACATCCCGTCAACGCCGACCAACCTTCCACGTCGGCTGCCGCTGACTGCGCGTCGTTGGACTTGGATGCCCACCCTGGGGTGCCTCCGGCGGTCTCAACTTTAGCGCCACCAATCACCAGCCGAGCACCCCAAGTTTCTACAATTTCTGGAGTTGCCCAACGAAGACCAGCGCCTTTAGCTGGCGTTGCTCCTAAGAAGCTAATCTTTGTTTCCCGCCTCAATCCAGGGGCCTCTGAGTCGATGTAAAGACCCATTTGAGCAACAAGTTGAATGTTTCTGGTACCGAATTTACTGTCACTAAATTCAGTTTTAAGCAAAGACGTGATATATCTTCGTTTAAAATTGGAATTTCTGATGTACTATTTCCTAGGGTTCTTGATACTTCCGTATGGCCTGAACACGCAATTGTTCATGAATTTGTGAATAAGAGTGACCCTCGGGTTCGCGTGCCACGATCTCCCTCGGCTAGAACTCCAAAAAACTAAAAGATTCCTTTATCCTACACTACCAGAATGTTCGCAGCTTACTAGGCAAACTTAGTAAACTGCACGTCAACAGTGTCTCCTTTGATGCCAATGTTATTGCCTTTACTGAAACGTGGCTCAACTCCTCTGTCTCTGATAGTGAATTATTTGCAGGAAACTATGTCGTTTATAGACGTGATCGTCTTATGCGTATCGGCGGTGGTGTTCTTATCGCTGTTAAGTCTAATCTTGTTTCAAACTTGCTTCCGATAACTGACATTAATTGTAATTTAGAGTTTGTTGCAGTTCGCATCCGTGTTCACGATTATTTTGTTTATGTCTCATGCTCGTACATCCCACCCCGGTCTGACACTGATATATATTTGCAGCATTTAATGCTAATACAAAATATACACTCGTCCCTCGGCATTAATGATCACCTCATTGTTATGGGTGATTTCAACCTGCCTTCCATATCTTGGGTGCCCTCTCCTGATTTGAATTTTCTAGTTCCCACTGCACCTCACGATCTTATTCATGGCCTTATCGACCTTTCATTGGGACAATTAAATTTTATTAAGAACTGTGGAGACAAAGTCCTAGACTTCATTTTTTCGTCGGAGTTTGCCAACGCTTACGTCTCTAGAATCGATCCTCTCTCCAGCCCTGAAGATGCTTATCATCCCACATTGGAGCTAATTCTAGAAGCCTCGACTCCACTACTGCCGTGTCCTTTAGGTGAGCCAGCCTCTTTTCGCTGCTTTCGTAAAGCTAATTTCACTGACATGATCTCTTATTTATCATCAATCGATTGGACTTTTCTTGACTCCACTGAAGATCCCTTGCACATGGTTCAGCGCTTTTATGACATACTATACTCCGGTTTTGACATGTTTGTTATATCGTTTCCCTCTCCTGACATTTCGCATAAGCCTCCCTGGTTTTCTCGTCGACTTTCCTATTTAAAAAACGTGAAGTCCAGACTTTTTAAAAAATTCAGACGAACCGGGCTGCAAGTCGATCGTGCTAGATATTTAATAGCCCGCTCTGACTTTCTGACTCACAACTCTGAATGTTATAAGAACCACCTAAATCGATGTAGAACTGAGATTCAGGCTAATCCCAAGCAGTTCTACGCTTTTGTTAATTCAAAACGAAAGTCGCACATTTTCCCATCCTGTCTTCACCTCCATAATGAGTTCGCCTCGAACGATCATGACACCGCGAACTAATTCGCTAAATATTTCCAAACTACTTATACATCTATTAGTTCTGACTCGACCACACCATACATACATACATACATACATACATACATACATACATACATACATACATACATACATACATACATACATCCATACTCCCTTCCGCACTCTGACAGTATTTTTTTGCCCACAATCAGCCAAAACGACGTTTTTCAGCAACTAAAATCACTTAAGCTATCCTTCTCTTCTGGTCCTGATCTTGTTCCTAGCTGTGTTTTGAGATGTTGTGCCAGTGCATTATGTAGTCCTTTGTCTAAATTATTTAAGATATCCCTTCAGTTTTCATTTTTTCCCGATAGTTGGAAGGAATCTTTTATAATTCCCCTTTACAAAAAGGGTAGCAAGTCCAATATTGAAAACTATAGAGGGATTGCAAAACTTAGTGCGATTCCTAAGCTTTTCGAATCTCTAATTACTGCTCAACTTCAGCACCAATGTCGCTCTATAATGTCTCCCTACCAGCACGGCTTCATGAAACACAGGTCAACTTCCACAAACCTTCTGGAGTTTAGTACTGTTATTAGAAACTCATTTAAATATAACACCCAAACTAACGTTGTCTTTACGGACTTCAGTAAAGCCTTTGACTGTGTGAATCACCAGCTGCTGCTGAAAAAACTTACGCTTTTGGGTTTCCCTATCTTGTTGACTAATTGGATCGCCACCTACCTATCCAACCAAACTCAAAGAGTAGCCTTCAAGGGTTCTTTTTCAGACTGCGTCCGCGTAACTTCGGGTGTTCCGCAAGGGAGTCACCTTGGGCCACTTCTGTTTGGCATTTTTATTAACGACTTGCCCAATGTCGTTCTTCATTCCCAAGTTATGATGTACGCTGATGACGTCAAACTATGCTTACCACTGACAAACCCTGACTTTTATAGGCTTTTACAATCTGACCTAAACAACGTGCAGTCCTGGTGCATTAACAATTTGCTGTTTCTTAACAACTCTAAATGTAAATTTATGTAATTTTTTCGTAAAAACTGTTTCTCTGCAATTTATTCTTTAGGGTTGAGTGATCTTGAGCGCATCCATTTGGTTACCGATCTTGGAGTTCTTTTTACTCATAATTTGAATTTTTCCGACCACATTGGCATAATTGTTCTGACAGCTAAAGGTGTTTTTGCTTTTGTCAAGCGTTGGTCTAAGGAGTTTGACGATCCTTACACCACAAAACTCCTTTATGTCTCTCTTGTTCGTCCTATTCTCGAATACTGTTCGTGTGTTTGGTCACCTCAATATGCGAAGTATCAAGGCCTTATTGAATCGGTCCAGAAACAATTCCTCTTCGGGGATTTCATTGGGACCCACATCGCCGCCTCCCATCTTACATCGACAGGCTGCGTCTTCTCAGTCTTCCCACTCTGAAGGATCATCGGACCTGCCACGGAGTGATCTTTCTATTTAAATTAATTAATGGTCATGTTTGTTCGTCCTATCTTCTAAGTCAATTGCATTTATCAGTCCCTGTTAGACCTTCTCGTCACTTTCGTCCTATTGCTCTTGATTTGTGTAAAACAAACTTCGAGTTGCATGACCCTTTTCGTGTTTTATGTTCTTTTTATAATGAGTTATACTTTTTGTTACATGTTGAATTGTCGTTAGATTTAAATACACAAAATGTTTTAAGACACCTATCCCTGCCTCGGCCCACATGATGTAAGTCGGAGCACATCGTTAAAAAACACTCCTTACTTCGGCTGAGGTAAGGATACGGCCTACAATAGCAGTCACTTGCTAAATTTTCTAATAAATAAATAAATAAGTAAATAAATAAATAGAACGGAAGCTAACGCTTCTAACCAATAAAACTATAATGACTCATGACGCAGCCGCAGCGGCCGTCCTAAACGAACAGCACAGGGAGGACGCTTTACACGCGTTCATATCTGGCCTGAAAAAGTCATTAAAAATTGCCGTTTTTCCGGCACAACCACGGGACTTGCCTTCAGCTTTGGCTTTATCCCAAGAAGCTGAGTCGAGTAACGACAGAAGTGTGTTCGCGGCCTCTTTCGCCCGACACAATGAAGAAAAAGCCTATAGGCCAAATAACCAGCGACAAGCAGGTTGGAAAAATTCACAGCCATACTACGAACAAAATCAAAATTCGGGGGCGATCAAAAAAAACCCTCATTTTGTCAGGACTCCAAAAGGAGCAAACAACCACAGTGGTTCCTTTAAACAAAGGCCACACAATAGCGCAGGGAATGGCCAAAGCCAACCGGCAACAGAGCCAATGGAGGTCGATAGCTCCTCCCGGTTCAAGCAATCCACAAAGTGGCAAAGAGGGCAGTCGACACGGTCTCGACAGAAAATCAATTTTTTGCCGGAAGAAAACTCCGACGAAGATGATTACGACTCCCCAAACGAACGCCACCGAAATAGAGGATGAGCTGGATGCAGAAGACTCCTGCAATTTTTTAGGGTAAAGTCCCTGCTTCCCTACATAACACGTACGGTAGCAGGAAAAGAAATAAAATTATTACTCGATACCGGCACATCCAAAAACTATATTTCTCCACTCCCGGGGCTGAAAGGCGTCGTGGCAGAGGAAAAACCTTTCACGGTAAGGTCGATTCATGGCTTTACCAAAATCGAAAAAAAAAAATGTTTCGTTTCGGTGTTTAACGTAAAAACACCCTTTTTTTATTTTAAACAGTCTTAAGGAATTTGAAGGCATTATCGGGCTCGACTTGCTTAAACAAGTAAATGCGAAAATCGATTTTACTGGAAATATAATTTATACTAGTAACGGAGCTGAAAAGATCCAGTTCACTAGAGCAGAAAACGTTAACTTCATCAAAATTGATGATGAAGACGTCCCTCATGCAATTAAGAACTCATTCGATAGGATGATTCTTAAAAATCATAGGGCCTTCGCTGACCCAGACGAAGCCCTACCATTTAATATAAACACGATCGCCACGATAAAAACTGACGGGGAGCCGGTATATTCTAAATTATACCCGCATCCCATGGGTGTGACCGAATTCGTCAATGCAGAGGTTAAACAACTTCTTGCGGACGGCGTGATAAGGCCATCCAAATCTCCCTACAACAACCCGACTTGGGTTGTAGATAAAAAAGGGACAGATCAAAATGGGGTAAATAAGAAGTGACTAGTTATCGATTTTAGGAAACTAAATCAGAGGACAGTCGACGATAAGTACCCTATACCGACAATTTCGACAAAACTGTCAAACATGGGCGAGTCTAAATTTTTACGATACTCGACCTTAAGTCAGGCTTTCACCAAATAGAGCTCGCAGAAAAAGGTAAGGAAAAAACAGCATTCTCTATAAATACGAGTTCTGTAGATTGCCATTTGGGCTTAAAAACGCCCCAAGCATGTTCCAAAGGGCCATCGACGATGTCCTACGGGACGGAAATATGCTATGTTTACGTCGATGACGTCATAATCTTCTCAAAAACAAAAGAGGAACACGTTAAAGACGTGGATTGGGTTTTAACAAAACTCTTGGAAGCAGGCATGAGAGTATCTCAAGAAAAATCAAAGTTCTTTAAAAAGAGCGTTGAGTACTTGGGGTTTATTGTGTCGCAAGGGGGATTGCGAACTCCACCTGAAAAGGTAAAGGCCATAAAACAATGCCCCCTGCGAAAATCGCAAGGCCTTTAACGAGCATCCTAAAAGGCGAAAACGGAAAAGCAAGCAAATATCAGTCAAGAAAGATTGATATCGATATGACTAAGGAACAGAAAGAAGCGTTCGACAGGTTGAGAGAAATCTTGGCATCAGAAGACGTTTTGCTTTCTTACCCAGACCTTAAGGGGGGTTTCTACCTTGTGTGGTCGAAAAAATGTGCTTTTTAAACAATTTTTTTCGTGGAATGTATTGAAGATAAACACTTCTAATTTTTTTCAGGTGTATCTACAAGTTTATTGTTTAAGTAAAAAAAAGTTTCAAATGGAAATATGCACAGGGGAGGGGGAGGGGCATTGAGCAATGGAACGCCTTTTTTCGCTTACGGAAGTCCTGCTGCTGCCCCAAAAGGTCTGAAACACAAAAATTAAATATATTCTTACTTTGTATACTTTTGCGCATGGCTGGTACCAGAATTGCGAAAAAATAATGAAAATTGAAAAACTTATGCGATTTTAAATGGAAAACTAGATTTTTACGCACTTTTTTCGACATTAATTGTTATATAAAATGAAAAATATTCAATATTTTTTAAAGATTTTGGTACCAGCCATGGAGAAGTCTCTAATACACGATACTTTAAAATTACGTGGCGATTGCTCAACTCGTCTGGCTTGAATCACTTCCGCAAGGTCAAAAAATGTCGTTTCGAGTAAAACGCGTTTGAAGTTTTGCTTCAGTACCTGTTTTAACGTGTAGGTGCTCCCTGTTTTAAGGTGTAGGTTCCGTAATTCTTAAGATAACCAATTGAGCGGATTCTAGAAACATATATCAATCCAAAAATGTAAAAAAAAAAAAATCGATTTTTTCGACCACACAAGGTAGAAACCCCCCTTAAGAAACCATTCGATTTGACAACGGATGCATCAGGCTTTGGTCTGGGAGCGGTACTATCTCAAGATGGCCGCCTAATCACAATGATATCACGCGCCCTGCGGGATAACGAAAAAAATTATGCAACCAACGAGCGAGAGCTCCTCGCCATAGTTTGGGCATTAAAAAACCTCCGGAACTACCTGTACGGCGTAAAAGGCTTGCAGATCTTTACCGATCACCAGCCACTTACCTTTGCCGTCTCGGACAAAAACCCTAACGCGAAACTTAAACGCTGGAAGGGAATTATCGACGACCATGGCGCTAAATTGGTCTACAAACCGGGGAAGGAAAATCTTGTGGCAGACGCTTTGTCTCGCCAAAACATAAATGCCCTCGAAAACGAAAAAGATTCGGACGTAGCGACCATACACAGCGAACAATCACTGACGTACATCATTGACTCAACAGAACACAACCCGGTAAACTGTTTTAGGAACCAAATAGTAATTGAAGAAGGAAACAGCTTCTCGGTGGACACATTCATCTTGTTTAAAAGCAAGGTGAGACACATAATAAGAATCCCTAGTCGGGAAAATCTTCTTAATGCTCTACAAGATGTAGTAAATGCCGAGGTAGTGAACGCAATATATTGCTCCTTACCGATCTTGGCATTTATCCAACACCGACTAGTTGAACTGTTCCCAGGCACTTCTTTCAAACATACGAAGAGCTTTGTCCAAGACATTACCGATGCAACCGAACAGCGAGAAATCGTTATAGCAGAACATAACAGGGCCCACCGAGCCACACAGGAAAACGTAAAACAAATCTTGAGGGACTACTTTTTCCCTAAGATGCTTCGGCTGGCAACAGAAGCAACTTCAAATTGCAAGACCTGTGCAATGGCGAAATACAAACGTCACCCATCCAAGCAAGAGGTAGCGAAAACACCGATACCCTCCTTTGTGGGGGAAATCCTCCATGTTGACATTTTTTCAACGGATGGAACCCTGTTTCTCACCTGCATTGACAAATTTTCAAAATTAACACAGTGCAAGCCATCGCATCGAGGGCTATTGTGGACGTAAAATCCTCATTATTGCACATAGTAAATTTCTTTCCGAAGATAAAAACAATTTACTGCGATCGTTAAATTCTGAACCCATCAAAACGATCCTGCTAAACCACTTTTATATAACCATTTCCAACGCCCCGCCTCTACATAGCACCTCAAACGGTCAAGTAGAGAGGTTTCATAGTACCCTGGCAGAAATTGCCAGATGCTTGAAACTCGAGACCAACCTGAACGACACGACCGAATTGATTCTGTTGGCAACTAACAGGTACAACAATTCAATTCACTCGGTTACTAACGAAAAACCGATTGAAATTATCCACTCGAAGTCTAAGGAATTCGAAGGGATGATTAGCAAAAGAATCAAACGGGCCCAGGAAAAGACCCTTGGCCAAGTGAATAAAGATAGGACCTATAAGGACTATCAAGTTGGCGAAAAGGTGTTCTTAAAGGTACCAAACGCCTAGGAAACAAGCTTTCCCCACTATGCTCGGAAGAAACCATAGAGGCAAACCTGGGGACCACGGTTCTAATAAAGGGGAGGGTGGTCCACAAGGACAATCTACGATAAACATCTTCGCAAGATCATTGACCCTGATTTCCATTTTTTATATTCTTCTAGGTTACGATACTACATTTTAGTTCTTATACTAACGACTGTTAGGACGGACGCGACGGTAAGACTTAATGACTATACGAACGCAGACTACATCCCAATAGCAGACAATGAAATTGTCATCTGGGAATCATACGGATACTTACAACACTCGACGAACATGACAACGTACGAAGACTACGCCGACCAGACAGAGACGATGACAAAGACGTTCACCGACGACCACAGGACTCCGGTAATAATGACGGACTTAACACACATTCGCAAATTAGTAGCCACCTTAAGATTCCACCATAGCACACTGGGCCCAATGGCCGATATTTTGGCATAAAGTTGATCAGATCAAGATCAGCAATGAGAAAGTTAATGAAATCAGCCTAAAATTTCATGAACAATGGACCTAAACAATTTATGCCAACCACCGACATTTCCGCACAGATATTTACACCAAATCAAGGAACTCTTCAATACGGGATTAGCCCTTTGCATGCCTGGATACGGATGTTTGAATTGTTACTTAAGATTGCTTACAGAATGGAATTAAAAAAATGGCAAGTAAGGGATAAAATGGAAAAAATTCAAATGATGGGAAAAAAAACTTGTACAAAAGAGAATGTATCAAGAAATGGGCTTACATGTGGATAAACCAAAGCATAATGAAAATGGGAACACAAACGATGGCAATACGGCAAGGAAAGCGTTTTCCAATATAAAATTATTAGCATCAATTTTGGAATTGGAAATTGATTTACTTGAAAGCCTGCGGATTATATTAATCGCAATTTCTTGTGAATTTCCAATTAATGCACTTAAGTTCCAAAAACTCTGCGAAAAAACTTTTACTGCATTTATGACCAATTACCCGTGGTACCCAATGTCCCCAACATTGCATAAAATACTGGTTCATGGATCTCAAATAATTAAATCATCGGTTGTTCCGGTGGGTTGTCTTGGCGAAAATGCATCGGAAGCGCGCAATAAGCTGTATAAACAGGATAGGAGATCACATGCTCGTCATAATTCGCGTGCGAACAATTTGATTGACGTGTTTCATAGATCAATTGACTCCTCAGATCCACTTCTTTCGAGTATTGCATTAAAAAATAGGACAGCTCAATTAAAAAAATCATTGTTGCCAAAAGATGTCATTTCACTTCTAGAAATACCTCATATTGCACCTTGTATTAATGATGATTCACTAAACATTGATTCCGAATCTGATTCCGAATGTGATGCTGAAAGTTCCTACTCTTTCGAATTAGAAGTAGAAGATAATTAATTTTTTTTTGTACTTATTTGAAAAGGCTTTTATAAATATGTCCTAATAAATATGTCTGCACTTCACTTATATTAAATAAATGTTTCTATTTATTTCAACTAATAAATAAATAAATAATAACCGGAAAATCAAAAAATCATCATCACGGTACGTATACGCAATGTATTCGTATATGGGCGCTAAGAGTAGGCGTGTCCAGAATCATCTAAATTTTTTGTCATGTATTATACATTCTAAAACTATCATATATACCAAGTTTCAGCTCTGCAGCATCAATATTAGACTTTATGTCAAAATATCGGCCATTGGGCCCAGTGTGCATAGGGCTGCTAAGAGTCTAAATTTGATCGGTACGGTACACAATGGCGCAAAAGATACAGATAGGTTACAAAAATCAACTTTTTGATGACAACGGATCGTAAAATTTGTTATTGCATTCGACAGGTAATAGTTCAAAAGTGTTGAATCCAAAAAATTATTTAAATCGGTTCAGCCGATGGTTATGGTCGGCATGGTTATGGTTATGGTCTCTATCGAAAGAGTCATCAAATCTTGGTAAAACCAAGGTAGAATAAAATTATAATATGTCTTGCACGCGCAGGCATACATGTTTTACCGAAGTACTCATTTTTCACCTATTTTTCAACTTTGATGGAATGTCAAAAATTAAACTACACGAGATGATGGGTTTGGCGTATGAGGTGTTGTTCTTGAATATGTTCTTTATCATATTCAAAAGAGATCGGGTCCCCCGACGTCCCACCCCGAATTTCCCACGCAAAAGATACTTTCAACTCAGCGTAAAAAACGCGCGGTTTCATACAAATTCTGCTACAAGCACATTCGCTGCGCAGTACGAAATTGTATGGCGGGCACACTTTTTTTCCTGTATTGGCGGCTTGTTTTTCAATTCCTGACTTTGTAAGGACACTTAATGATTTGAAATTTATGTATAATGATTAATTATTCTTCAAAAATATTAAATGATGTAAAATTTAATGATTATTCTGAACAAAAAGTGCATAAATTATTGAAAATTGGTCAAAAATTTTGTCAAAAAAAAAAAAAAAAAAAAGGGTCTTTAAAATGTATCCTTTTTTGTTTTTAAAAAATTAAATATGCACCATATTAGCATTTTCAGAGAAAATAAACGAAAATTTTTTTTCGGAATTGGATAAAAGTTGAGGAAACTGCCTCAAAAAACATTAATTTTCGAGTAGAAAATCTACTATTTATCACACCATATGGTATGACCACTCAATCGAAAGGTACTAAAACTACCTTTCATTTAAAAAACAATTATGAAAATATCTCAACTGGTTCAAGAGTTATGATTTTTGCAACCCAAAACTATCTAATGCGCCACTGTGCGACATTAAAGGTCATCGCCGGCACCCCCGACTTCAATGACGGGGAAAAGATTAAATTCAATCAGGAACAATTAGAAAGAACCGAAGAGGGTCAAACGGAATTAAATATCAAATTTCAAACACGCTTGAATGAAATCACTAATTCATTAAACCAAATTCAAAAAGCTGAAACAAATAGAGAGACCCACCTCCTGGAAATCATTTTGGCAAGAAATAGAATTGTTATTACAGGTTTAGAAAATATTCTTATGGGCTTAACCCTAGCAAAATTAAACATTGTAAGTCCGGCAATTTTGGACGAAACCGATATTGGCGAATTTAGGGACCGACAGCTTATTGAGTTTAATAGAATTACTATAAGTATCTAGTGGAAGCGTTTTTCAAAATTTTGAAATTTTACATTTTTTAATTAAATTTCCTAGCCCTAAGGTTATATGTAAGAACATTACTGTCTTTCCGGTCTAGCGCAGCAACAAGATCTTAAACTTCGAAGACGGAGACCTAGTGACTGAATGCAAAACCCAAAACCTCAATATATGGGCACTGCAAGACGACGGTCGGCGCCACCTTCTGCAGGGAACTTCAAAATGGCACCTGCGCCCAACAAATAGTTTCCGGGGCTGTTGCGCACTGCTCCACACTCCCGGGTCATCTACCCCCAGTGACGATTGTGGATCACGGCACTCTCATCGTGAACGACGCCAATGTAACCATAACCGACGACCAAGGACGAGAACAAAGGGTATCCGGCACCTACCTAGTAACCTACTCCAGCACGGTAGCTCTGAATGGTACTTGGTTCATCAATCAGCTGGGAAATTCAAAGAAGAAACCGGCTGTGTCGGCCATGGCTGTTGTAAACGTAACGGCTCATCAGAACCGATTAAGCCTTCCACTCCTCCACGAGCTGAGTCTGAGGAACCTCCACCACATTGGGGCCCTTAGAGAAAAACTTACCATGGGGTCCCTCCTCAGCACTCCTCCTACTGTGCTGTACCATTGGGATTGGCTATCACCTCTTACGGGCCAGAAGCCACGCCAAGCCAGGAGCCAGCACTGATGCAGAGCCAGCGGGTCCCCGAGACGGCGACCTCTTAAAAGAAGGAGGAGTTAACACCAGCAGTTTTCACGGAGTGAAACTGCCGAGTTGGGGGCCATATCCGGTGGCCTGCACGCGCAATGAAAAGACCGCTGATCCCGCACTTGCGCAATTGCCCGGAGTCCGAGCCAAACATTCGCGGAGCGAGTGATCGGCCGGATACAGAAGTGCTGACTTGGCCCTCTGCCGGCAGCGCTGCAACTAACCAGAGGCCTGGAGTTGCATTAGATCGTAAACTTAAGTTCAGTAAATAATTGTACTCCAGGGCTTACGCTCTGTACTTATTGTAATAACCGAATATTAATCTCTCACCCTAACGGGGGAGTAGAATAATAAATATAATAAAACTAACATAAAGACTTATTAATTTGTACCTTTGGAGAAGCGAATTGGGATTGCGTTGTACACCTTAGGATCGTCTGCAGAGTACCGGTCAATAGCAAATCTCTTTGGAGTATCAAAGGCAATAGCGTGCAAGACCCTTTTGGATTTTTGTAGTGAAGTCATTAAGACATTTGCTGGCGAGTATTTACTACCAGATTTTCTTACTCAAGAGCAGATCACTGAAACTGTCAGAGGTTTTGAAGACCTTGGTTTTCCACAATGCTTTGGAGCAATGGGCAAGTCATTCAAAATAAAAAGATGTTAAAAATTTAATTTATTTATTTATAAATAGATGGGTGTCATGTCGAGGTGCATCCGAAAGCTGGGGATGCAGTCAATTATAGAAACTACAAGGGTTGGTATTCCACAGTACTATTTGCCTTGGTGGATTCTCGGTAATTTTTCCTCTATACAGAATGAAGTACATGCACTTAAATTCGATAATAGTTACATATACTCATATATCAGTCTTGGGAGCTGCGGTCGAAGCCACGACTCGAAAATTTGAAAACTCTAATTTAAAAAGTAAATTGGTTGAGTCCCATATTCTACAAGAAAATTCTAAATGCAATTCTAATGGAGTCCAAGTTCTTATTTTATTATTAGGAGCCTCTGCATTTAGAATTTCAAACATAGTGATGCAGCCATATCCCTTTTCTCTAGAAGCAACTCCAGAGCAAACGGTGTTGAATTACCAGCTAGGCTCAAGCGAGTGGTTGAAAATGCATTTGGACACCGAAAGTCAAGATTTCGAAGAATTGGATAGAGGTTGGACAACCACATTAATAACACCGCAACAATAATTGCCTGCTGCTGCATCCTGCATAATTTTTGAATAGGTCATAATTGCTCGGTAATTGAAGACTGGCAGCGACTAGCGCAGGCTTATGAGCATAGGGAACAACCTAATGGTGAATAATTTATCGGAAATACAAATGAAAGTGCTGAACGCATTAGGCACGCTTTGGGCCTACATTTTCTTGCTCAGAATAAATAATTATAATAAAAAACACGAATCAATGTGTATTAATTTTAAAATTGTCTTGTATTTTAATTATTGTTCCTCCGCTCTTCTTTAAATTCTATTACTCGCTTTTGGAACGCGGCAGAGTCCTCCGCCATCTTTCCCATAACCGCAAGCAACTCCACTTCTAAAAGCTCTTTTATGCGGTCTTCACGCCTCTTCTAAGAGGGACCCGGTGGCATTCGGCATTCTTCCAGATTAATCACCAACTGACGCTCGCTTAACCCTTTCGCTTAACAATTTCGGCTGTTTGGCGATTAACTGTAAGCGTTGTCTTTGTTTTGGACGGCTCATATTTAGTTATTACTAGACCTCGGAATTTGCATATTTGCATATTTTTAAGGGATTAAGATATTTCAATTCCGATTACACCAAAATTTTTTTTCGATGAAAAAAACCTTAAAGACGATATGCATATTTTTTGTTTTTTTTATATGCATATTTGCATAAAAAGCATATGCATAAGATATGCAAAATATATGCTCAATATGCTAAATATATGCAAAATATGCAAAATATATGCAAAATATGCAAAATATATGCTCAGTATGCCTGTGATAAAGTCATCTCAAAATACAGCTAGTATCTCCGTTTATCTCCAAAAATCATTTTCTAAGCCGAAAAGCTTCTTTCTACATAACAAGATGTAGTGGGAGCAATTTGTATTTTATAATATTTTGATTTTTAAACGTATCCAAGCTCGGAAACATCGCCATCAAAATTTCAAATATTCAGCCATGCTCCGGTAATCGTAATTTTTTCCCGAATTCGATTTGGCCAAAATCTTACGATTTCGATTTTAGGTGCTTCGGTTTTCGGTAAATTTTTGCTATCGGAATGTTTCATTTTCTCATTGTTTCTCGCTGCTCAAACAGCTGACTTATTTTTTTCTCAAAAGTAAACAACGTGAAAAAATGCCTTTTATATTTCAAATTTTCAAATATTTATTCGCCGGTAAACAGCTGTCGCCAGTGAACAGCTGTTTAAGCTGACACAAACGTGTTGCCACATTTTTCACAGTTTTAATTCCGATGTTTTCAACTTTTTTACTGTAGTTTTTTACTGTATTCTCACTATAAAAGTAATTAAAATAAATAGCAATATTTATAAAAAACATTTATGGCCCTGATTTAAATTTATTAATGAATTCATTTAAATTTTATAAGTATTTTTATCTGGCTGTTTCATTCCACCAAAAGTACGGCAACCCTGGCGATAACTTTCGACCAAGTACTTGTCAACATTTGGCCAAATCGAAATTGTTTGTTGCCTACGGCAAAATTTGGTTTGTCAAATTTGAGGTTGGGTCAGAAATAATTTTTTTATAAAATAACTACGTGCCAGAATGATCTTGTGGTGGTGTGGAATAAACATCAATAGACCACTGAGTAAACTATTTTTTTCCCTTAGTAAATTAGATATGATTTGATATAAAAAAAGGCATTTACTTTTCATTTCGGGCAGACAAAGGTGGCCGTTTTCCAATTCGGTAAAATTTTACGATTTCCGAAAACCGGAGCACCGAATTTACGATTTCAATTCGAAATCGTAAAAATTTACCGAATTCGATTACCGGAGCATGGCTGATTATTAATTTTTGCTTTTCGTATGTCGCCGGCTCCAAACTATGCATCATGTTGGTAAAATATGGTAACACTTTTATTAAAATAAGTCTGTTCTATTCAAATTTATTGCATATATTTAGCATATTTTGCATATATTTTGCATATATTTAGCATATTTTGCATATTTTATTTTACATATCTTTTACATATATTATGCATATTTTCAATATGCATTCAAAATAATAATAAGTGATTTTTATAAAGTATAAATTCAAAATTTGGTATCAATCGGATGAAAAATATGAAAGTATGCAAATTCCGAGGTCTAGTTATTACTTTTGTACGTATTCTTGAAAGTTAATCAAGCAAATGCACTTTTGACGATCATTTAGCAAAGTTATTTCAAACGGAATGGATGTGCCTCGCCAAAAATCTTGTTGTGTAATTCGGAAGAGGCATTAACATTTTTTATTTACTTTGAAAAAAAAAGTAAAATAAAAAAGTGTTAACTAAATAAAATTAAGCTAAATTTATTCGTAACTGTGCTAGAGGTTGATTTCACGTGTCTTAACTAATAATCAGGTGAGTAATTTTCAAAGTTTAATGTTGCTTGTGGGCAACCTTGGTCCATTGTGGTAATAAATATATTTGTACTTACACTGACGAGCAAAACTGTAACAGGAGTTGCATATTCTAACTTCAACGGTCAGTATCTTCTCTCCTATTTCATGTATGATAATAACACAGGCCGACAAAATCAGCTCGACCCTCTGACCCAGAAACCAGTATATACTTTTCCGAAGGTTTTCGGTGCGCTGAATCCGAATCCGAGGTCGAAATTTCCGAATTGGCTCTGGTTTCCGAGATATCCTAACCTAAAAGTGCAAAAACAGCGTTTTTGCCTATATTTGAGGTTATGTTGCACCTGCAATTAGTTCTTTTACTGAAAATACTAAGAAAGCCATCAGCATTAAAGTATATTCCTTGCCCTTTCAAATGCTGTTGAGTTTGATTAAATATCTCTTTTTTTCGCTGAGATATCGTACTTTGAAATTTTCATGTTAATGAATTTACCTAAACAAAACATTAGGATAGGCCCTATAAAACAGCTTAAATCTGTTACTCGGGGGTTTTTGGGGTCGATAATCCCGAATCCGGACTCAAATTTTCAAAATTCAAGATGGCGGATCCAATATGGCGGACCAAATTCGTAGAAAGTTACTGAATCAAGCTGAAACTGGGTATATGGGGGTCTTCGGGGTGCTGTTTACCAAACTGAGATAAAATTCTGAAATTTGATGATGAAATTTGATGTTTGATGATTTTTATTTTTGTAAGTAAAAAATACAATATGGCGACCATAAAACGACCATAAACGAAATCGCGGGGAATGTCAGACAGCTCACTCGACAAAGAATACTCTATATCAATTTCAAAGTACGATATCTCAGCGAAAAAAAAAGATATTTAATCAAACTCAACAGTATTTGAAAGGGCAAGGGTTATACTTTAAGATGGATTCTTTAGTATTTTCAGTAAAAGAACAAATTCGATGCTACATAACCTCAAATATAGGCAAAAATCGCTGTTTTTGCACTTTTAGGTTAGGATATCTCGGAAACCAAAGCCAATTCGGAAATTTCGACCTCGGATTCGGATTCAGCGCACCGAAAACCTTCGGAAAAGTATATACTGGTTTCTGGGTCAAAATTTTGTCGGCCTGTGTAATCTTAGTCTTGTTTGTTGTCTTGATCAAATCACTTCATATTTTCACAAGCGATAGTCAAATATAGTAGCAACAAAACAAGACTAAGTTATTATCATACATGAAATAGGAGAGAAGATACTGACCGTTGAAGTTAGAATATGTAACTCGTGTTACAGTTTTGCTCGTCAGTGTAGATATGAGACCGGAAGAGAAAGGATTGACAAAACAAGACTAAGTTATTACAACATGAAATAGAAAGACCGTTGAAGTGAAATGTAACTCGTGTTGTTTGCTCGTCAGTGTAGATATGAGACCGGAAGAGAAAGGATTGACAAATGAAGACTTTGAAAGGATTGTTAACTTTAAATGGTATGTTTTAACTGATAAAGAAAGTGAAAATAAGATGAAAGACATATCCACAGTGTTACAGAACAATTTGGATAGGAAATTAGAAACAAAAGAATGCATAGAGATTGGCCTTCTTGAAAATATGATCATGGATAAACGCGAGATGGAATCTTTTGATTTGATCTTCAGATTTGTGCTTTGAAAAAGCATATTTCTCCAGAATGCGTTTGTGAATAAGACAAAGCATAGCATATTTTTGATCCTGTACAGCCCTAAACCACGCCAGACTACGCCACTTTAGTGCCTACCAGTTTGAGACGCTGGAATGCATAAAAAAACATGAAGGTCTCAGCAGTCCACGGTTTTCTGAGCGACTCAGGATGCTTATAAAGTAAGACTACAACCACAATAGGACAACAGAAGGAGTGGATCAAAACGGAGCTCAGCTCTAATTGAAGGCTCTAGACAGGAACCTCACCACTGATACCTACCTACCTATCAACTCGAAACTTTCAAGACCTGCGATTTTTGCTTCTAACAACAATGGTATGGGATGAGTTGATTTGGCCGACATGCCCATGGAACTCTATGAGGCTAACCACTGTTCAAAGAAGTGGTACATAATGATCTTTTATTGGTGCCTGGGTACATCGGTTAGAAATGCATAGCTAGATTCGAAAGAAAGAGAGGACGTTCATCGACTGCAGAAAGGGCTAGTTCTATAGTATCTCTAGATACTATGTCGCCAACAAGTAGTCTGACTTCCCCAAAGTAAAAAAAATACAAAATACAGGTTCCAGCCGAAACCATCAAACTCTCATCATCATTAAACGAAAGGAAAAAGGAAGTTGCAGAATGTGTAAAACAGGAACAGGAATATCCAATTCCCTTAAGAGCAAAGTCTATATCTGCTGTATCAACAACAAAAACTGTTTTTTGTCATACCACACCTAATTTTGAAAATGATATAGAAAAAATTGTCTGCTTTCAAAAGAACATTTTTGGTTATTTTATATACCAGTTGGCCTAAGGTTGCCCAGCTTCCCAACTTCCTGTAGAGCCCAAACCGATTGGCGATTTTTACCAAATACTTTTTAAATAAATACAAAACCATTTATATAAAAAAAAAATTTCATTTCACGGGAAAAAAGTTGGGGTCGAAAGGCGAGCCCCTTTCCAATTTTTTTCTTCTTTTTTACTTCTTGATCGGCGATTTTCGTTGCTAGCACTTGTATACAAAAATTGGTATTTTATAATGCGCCAAGCTTAGAGGAAAATGTTTGTCCTTTAATTCCTGATTTTCACCACCTTTCCTTTTTTAAATCAATTTACCCTGGGGACACAGCGCTGTGCGCAGGGTAGTATGATAACATTTCATGCCTTGGCAGTGGCAACGCGCTGTAGTTATCATACCAGAATTTATTTCACTCGCGCTTTCTTAACTTTTCGTTTCTGCCGACTTCCAAGATTAATATTGAAGTTGGAGACGCCCCGAAAAGAAAGAGAACCCTTTCTACCTTTCGTACCGCCCTTCGGGTCGCATCCGAAACCTCACATATGGACCTCTTGAGGTGGATTAGCCACTTAAGATTCGATCTGCACCTCACCCAAAGCTCTGCGCAGCCCTTACATGGCGCCAGTGAAGTATATCAACCTTCATAAACGCTTCATCAGGCGCTACAAAGCCGGAGGAAATGAAACATTTGCCAAGGTTGAAGGTGCCTGGCGGCAAGCATAAAATGAAATTTGGGTGGTTCCCCGGAAAACTCACTAGTTGTTGGGATGTCAACCCAAACGTCTGTGGGAAGCGTGACTGCTACCACCGGCGGGCACGAAGGCGAACAATCCTTTCTGCGTGTCGCCAGCAGTCGCACCTATAGGATGACGAAAGCAGGTCGTGCTAGTTGTCCTGCTACTGCCACAAAAACGACTCAGAGTAAATTATGGCGCTCAGATGCCGCCATCGATATAGACACAGGCCTGAAAAGCGTGCAGCTCATATCCGAGGAGTAAGAGAGCCTTGTCCGCTCGTCGAAACCAGGCACCAGCTTCCCGCGCAGGGACGAGCTGAAACGGTCAGGCGAGGGGACGAAGATCAGCGTAGTACAAGGCTACCATCCAGGTTCAAAGCCGGCTTTAGGACAAAGCTAACCTCTCTCAAGAGG
Source organism: Drosophila aff. chauvacae BK-2020 (assembly GCA_018903765.1). NCBI lineage: Eukaryota > Metazoa > Arthropoda > Insecta > Diptera > Drosophilidae > Drosophila > Drosophila aff. chauvacae BK-2020. The sequence continues at coordinate 88,893 of JAEIGO010000871.1, read as the reverse complement.
AGAAGGCAAACATAGCCTGGGCCGTACAAAACATTGAAGAAGGCAGGTTGCACTACGCTAAACTTCTGCACATGTCGTCAACTGTCGTATTAGCCAATAAAATGGAGGAGGTGCTTGCCAGCAAATGGCAATGATCAGATAAGAGCGTAACGAAGGCCGAAGCGGCGGGTAAGCGGCAACGCGGGCCCAAGCAAGCAGGCCCTCCACCCAAGGCGAGGAAGACGGAAAGAATGATAAAAGGTCAATGAGGTGTTCTAACGACATTTGATCGTGGCACTCATTGATCGAAGCGACGAAAACGGAAAAACGTCCGACGCACAGTGGAAGACGGTGCACAAGCGGCTCGTCGAAGCGCAGTTTGTAAGGATAGAGGATGACTCCTGGTGTTCCACGTCTACATTTGATGGTGCAGGGTGGCTTAATGGGGTCAAAATCCTGAAGTGCATGGACGACCCGACTCGGAAGCGGCTGACGCAAACGCTCAGCCAGATGGAGGCGTTGTGGGACCGAGCCAAGCTATAATTCCTAACGCTACAAGTCTGGGACTTATAAATTATTGCGCAAGTCACCACGAGTTTACAAACTTTTATTTGTTGTTTAACTAAAACTACTTAAAACTAAACCCTAAGCCCTAAGTCGCTTTAATTAGGAATTTAAATTTTTGAAATGTGTGTTTTATCTAAGTTTTAACTGCGGCACACTGCTAATACATTTGAGGTTGACCGGTAACTGGCTCCAAGATCGAATAGAGTTTATAAAGAATTGTCCCTCTGCTGTTAGAGATCTGGGCCTAATGCACATAATGTTGTTAGTTCTTCTTGATGTCATGAACCTTAGTTTGTCAAAGAGGTATGAGGTAAGAGGTATAGGTTCCATACTATATATTATTTTATAAAGATAGATTAAGATGTGATGGTTCCTTACTATATATTATTTTATAAAGATAGATTAAGATGCGAATTTTTATCCAATTTTTCCGCTCAATATCAAATATTTGATTGGCGAATCCAGATACATGCTCTGCTCTGAGTAGGTTGAATATATATCTCGCAATATTGTTAAAAACAACTTTGATTTTGTTTTGGCTAATGGCATCGCAGAATGCAAAGACTTCAAGGCCATAGAAAAGAGCAGGAATGATGCATGTTTTTGCTATTAATAGCCGTATGTTGGTTGGCAGAAAACGTTTGGTTATGGAGAGTGACCTTAATATTCCATACGTTTTACCAACTACCCTTGTAATGTGATCATTCCACGTCAGAGTTCTATTAAAAGTAAATCCTAGATTTAACTAATTTTCTACGTAGTCCAAAGAAGTATCGTCAATCTTGAGTGGGCGGAGATTAGATAGACATTTTGATTTCACTGGGTTTATACCCAGACCGTTGATTTTGGCCCATACACTTATACATACGTTCAAGTTCAGTGTTACACAAACTTACACATTCGTCTATTCTACTTAACGGATGGTTCACATATAGCTGGACATCATCCGCATATAAGTGAATGTTACATTTACGTAGAGCACTGGGAAGGTCGTTAACATACAACGAGAACAATAATAGTCCAAGAACTGAGCCAGGAGGACAGAAGTTTGATAGAAGAGCTCGAGAACTGAAACATATTACGCAGTTTTGTACAAAGTATACTATGATTAATAGTGTCAAAAGCTTTACTATTGTCAAGTAATACTAAAAGAGTCACATCTCTATCGGCTAAGTGTTCCCTAATGTCGTCAGAATTTTTTAAAGCTGCTGAAGTGCAACTTCTATTTTTCCTAAAGCCAGATTGGTTGTCGTTAAGCATTTCATTGTCAGATATAAAGCGGGTTATTTGCGCTGCCATTAAATTTTCGAACACCTTTGATAAATATGGCAGAATCGAAATGGGTCTGTATTCCTTATTTGCTTAGGAAATCGGTATAATTTTTGCAACTTTCCAGCAGTCCGGAAATGCAGAAGTTGTAAATGCACTATTAAAGATGTAAGTGATATATAATAATCGGACGTTGATGCACTACGATCAGTACATTCAAGTGGCCCATCTGACACCAAGCACGTGCCTGTTCGTGTTAGGTGTTAGTAGGCGCGACATATGAAAGTTTAGAAAAGGAATACGAGGAAGTGACTACTGGCGTGCTGCCAGACTGTTTGCCTGCATGCGTACTAAGTGGGTTAGTATTAAGGTTTTTAGTTGGGGAAGGCCTATCTACGTTTGATGTTATCATGTACAAATCGTTATAATTTGCACATAAGACTCTAAAGGGTTCATGCAATTCAAAAGACGTTCTACATTGGCTCAAAACTAAAGGAATATGGGATCTAGTATTTCTACTCGGTACGTGAAAGTTAAGCTGACCCAGCAAATCAGCACTTTCCACGTCACCGTGGATAAGGTTAAAAATGAACGTAATGCCAAGCATGGTTCTACGGTTAGCTAAAGAAGGTAAGTTAATTAGGAGATGTCTACTAGAGTACGAGGGTAACCTCTGGTTTGGATCCCAGTTCAAACCGCGTAAAGCGAAAAGCAGAAAGTTCTTCTGAACTGACTCAATGCGTGTACTGTGAACCCCATACTGAGGGCTCCAGACGCAAGATCCATATTCTAAGATAGGACGAACTAACGAAATATATAATGATTTTGTAACATAGGGGTCATTGAATTCTTTCGACCACCGTTTAATGAAACCAAGCACACCTCTGGCTTTATTCACCATGCACGAAATATGATCGATAAAGTCAAGTTTAGGATCCAGTCGGACACCCCAATCATCGACTATATTAATTCTTTCCAAAGAGCAGCAGTTAAGCGTGTAAGTCGCGAGCTTGGGAGCGACACGAGAGAAAATCATTAGCTTGCATTTAGAGCCGTTTAGGTTCAATAAGTTTATACGGATATGTGGGAGTATGTATGGTTGTATAATTTTAACAAGTTTTGTATTAATGTCGTCAAGTCCAGTAGCGTCACATTGAAGGACCTCACTCTGACCAGCACACGCAAAACTAAATTTATTATTTAACGCGTTTACGTCTATGTTCGGGTCGCTACTTGCTTCGACTTTACATACTCCCAAGCTTTTAATGACTTTCTATCTTTGGCTAGTGGAAACTGCGCCGTCAAATTTACGAGAGTAAAAATTGATTTTTGCGGACTCGATTAAATTAGTTGCTGATTGCCTTAAAAATTTAAACCGAGCATATTCTTGTGGGGTTTTGTACCTTTTCCACTTGCTGTATGCTTTATCGCGCTGTGAAATAGCCCTACGTATATTATTAGAAAACCAAGGTTTTTGAGTCGGGCGAATCGTCTTCCTTCGTTCCGGTACAAATTAGTTATAAAGGGATTGTATATTACGTTGCAGTTGGTCAACTTGGTCTTCAACTCTTGGTAGGGAGTAAATTCTATCCCAATTGTAGTTACTTAATGCTGCACTTAAGTGATTAAGGTTTATGTTCATAAAGTCCCTAAAAGCTATTGAGTAGTCATGATATTGAAGGGCAAGTGTATTTGTCAAGAAAATAAGGTCATGTTTCGAAAAGGACGGCACTATTAATTGGTCATATAAAGCTACTTTGTCTTTGTTAGTCACAAAAAAATACATCTAAAAGAGTATTGCGTGATATGGTAAAGTGTGTAGGAGTGTTGCAATTAACCAAATGCATGCCTAGCGAACTCATATTGTCAGACAGATATGATTCTCTTAATATATCGCTATTTAGATCTCGTGTTAAGATAATGTCTGCATACGTCCAGCAAATTTGAGATATATATGTAATTCACAAAGTCTCCATAATTAGTGTGACAGTTGGGACGGTAAATGCACCCAATCAGTAGCTATTTGTTATGTTTCTGCCTAATTTCAATGAAAATATATTCTATAGCACTGTTAATAGGATGTTTACACACAAGGTTGGACTGTAACTTTTTACTATCATAAATTGCTACCCCACCACTATGACTTTCACGAACGGAACGAAATAAATTATATCCCTCATATTCAACAATAACATCAACTAAATTAGGTACAAACCAAGTTTCAGAGATACATACAACATCCACACATGAGTTAACGAACATGTATCTGAATTCTTCCATTTTACGAATAGGCTTTGAGCATTAATGTGGCAAATTTTAAGACCAACTCCCTGTTTTCCAAGATGATGCAGTAGAGTGTGTGTATTCGATCCGTTGTTCATATTATTTGGATTAACCATGTCGAATATTGACATTTATATGTGGGAGAGATATTTCCACGTATTCGCATATGAACATTGACGACGCCCTGGACAACGAAAACGCAAAGACAATAATTCAAGGAAATAGAAGTCGAAGTCGACGATCACAATATTTCGAGGAAAACAGAAGTCGAAGTCGACGAGCGCAATTATACGCGGAAAAAGAGAAGTTGAACCACTAGAAACTACGACGTACATATATCAACGATTCCGAGAAGGCAGCGACTGATCCCAATATAAGCAGCGAGAACGCAGACGGCGGGAGCAGTTTGTGACGAGAGCCGACAGAGGACGGTTGGTGTAATCGACGAGAGCGACGACGTGAAGACTATGTTGTAAACATTAAAACTATTTAATTACTTAAAAACTATGTATCAATCATAATAAACTTAACATATTAAATAAAACCCCACATATATATTAGCTGAGCGAGCAGTTTACATTTTCCAATCAGATTTACTAAGAAAAATTGAACACACATCATACGATAAATAATAATAATAATAAAAATTGTAGCATATAACGAAGATTAGTTCGATTGCGAGCAGATGTGATTGTCGTAGTGGTAGCAGAGGCACGCGCTGGTTCCGGCTCTATGTTGTCGGCAATGGGCTGGGATAGAATTTAAATACCGCAATGCTACGTGCTCTTGAAAATTAAAACAAATAAAACAAAATCGCGTGCGAATAGCCAACAAATAATCTTGAAGGAAAAGAGAAAGATAGGCAAAAAAGTAAAAATATAATTTAAAAGAAAGGGAATCTAAACAAAGTATTATAGTGGATCTTAAGGCGCACTCCAGGATCTGGAGTGGCCGCTGCCCCACCCTTCCATGATCGCCTGGAGCACAGCCATATTTATTGGCGATCCCATTGGTATAGTAAGAATTTATGTCACTGCATAAAATCCGCTGTTCACAATCCCAGATCAATAACTTCTATTCGCACTTCATTATAAATTTATTCATTAAATCTAATTAAAACCAAAACAGTTCATTTGTTGTTCCTACTTAACTAAATTTTTAACTTAAATTCTAATTAGATGATATGAAAAATAGAAAAATATTAATAGACAAACAAGGAAAAATTAAACTCCCAGAAATTATTTGTACATCCTAATCTTATTTTGTTCTTTTAATTATTATTATAACGAGTATTATATTAGCATTATTATATAATGCTATAAAACCATCTCCGAAATCGACGAAGATGAGTTATTGCGCTCGGATGATGAGACTTTAACTCCGTCGAGTTCGGTGGGGACTGCTAAGTCGAGCACTCCCCAAACGTCACGACCAACCACTACAAACACCAAGGCGAGCCACGCCAAGGTGAACGGGGGTAACGAAAAGACAAAGTCGTTCACCCACCAACAGAGGAAGGCGCAGGCCAGCAAGGCCCGTTTCATTCTGGCAAAGATCGCCAAGAATGAGAAGGAGGGCAAAGCTGACCAGCGCGATCAACAGGACAAAGCTCGATTCAAGGCAGTGGTCGATGATTTCGAGCGATATGAAAAGGAGCACCTGGAGGCGTTCATACAGCCCAATCGAAGCGCAATCGCTCACAGGAAGTGAGTGAGAGCGCTCGAAAAGGGCAAAGGACGCCAAGGGAGCCCCTAGAGCGACGTCCTTCGTCAAGCCGGCGAAGAAATACAGCGAGGTGGCTAGAGACAGCCTGGCCATGGCACTGGTAGACGAGCTCAACGACGATCTGAGACTGTCTGAGATGGTATCAGACAAAATACAAGGAAACAAACGAAAGGGTGAGTCTCTTTTTGAACATATTATATGTCGTGATGTCACTATCTGCAACAAAGGGGAAACACCCACCTTTATTTTTCCGAGTACGGAAGAATTCCAAGGATGGGAGGAGGTCCTAGATATAACGCTCCAAATAGAGCACAGTAACCACAGGGTAGAAAAATTGATGGTTTCGCCAAAAAACTCTTTTTCAGACCATAGATACATATTCTTTGAGATTTCGATGCCGACCTGCGAGATGGCACCGAAGCGCAATCCCCGCAACACAGACTGGAATAAATATGAAAAGATTGTAGTCAAAGGTGAAGAACAGGAAGGTCAAAGTAAGACCCACCCCGGAAGGAATAGACAAGGAAGTCGAGGACTTCACGAATATTCTCAACAACGCGTACGAAGAGTCGTGCAGAGTAACGTACTCCAAGAAGACATATCCGCAATGGTGGAACAGAGAGCTAAGCGAGCTTAGAAAAAAGGCTAGGAAAGCCTTTAATACAAGTTACGGAACCAAAGACTGGCAGCCGTATAAGGAAATACACAAGGAATACAAAAAAGCGATATACGCAGCCAAGAAAGACTCTTGGAGCATGTACTGCGAATCGCTAGAAGGAATCAAAGACACGGCTAGGTTGAGCAAAATACTAGCCAAGGGGCATACAAGCCCCACGCTTATAAACAGATCTGTCGGCACAAGAAGTACGTCAGCAGAAGAGACACTGGAGATCCTGCTGGACACACATTTCCCAGGTAACCAGAAAGAAGAAACTCGATCAGAGGAAAGCCAATTGGCGGAACACCAGCTAAGAGTCGACGAGATCGCCACCATGGAAAATATCCAATGGGCGGTGGACTCTTTCGATAAGTATAAAAGTCCGGGACCGGACGGAATCATACCAGCAATGTTGCAGACAACAAAAGCATTCATTGGCAGATGGCTGCAAGCAATCTTCCAAGCATGCATTAAAACAGCACACATACCACTTCCGTGGAAGGAAGCAAGAATAGTCTTTATACCAAAACCAGGAAGAAGAGGACACATCCAAGCCAAGGATTACAGGCCGATCAGCCTGACCTCATTCCTCATGAAAACAATGGAACGGATACTAGATATCCATATCAGAGAAAGAACGGAAGCACAGCATGCATACAGGAAAGGTAAGTCCACTGAAACAGCACTACACGAAGTAGTGGGATATATAGAAAAGGCACTGGTCTACAAAAACTACACATTGGCCACCTTCTTAGACATAGAAGGCGCCTTCAATAACGTAAACGCAGATTCCATCCTGAGCTCCCTCAACAGGATTGGAGTTGAAGCAGGCATCAGAAAATGGATCGGCGCAATGCTAACGAGCAGAAGGATAACAGCCGAACTGAGTGGCACTCATCACACGAGATACGTGAAGAGGGGCACACCTCAGGAGTTCTGTCTCCACTGCTGTGGCTGATTAACATGGACGACATATTGAGAGAACTCAATAGCGAAGGAGTTAAAGTGTTAGCATAGGCAGACGACGTAGTTCTACTCGCTTCAGGACCATTCCCAGACGTCATCAGCGAACTAATGACAAGGGCGCTGAAAAAACTCAACCAATGGGCAAAAGCCTGTGGGTTGGGCATAAACCCAAGCAAAACGGAACTTATGCTCTTTACAAAGAGAACAAAGATTCCCAGATTCAGAAAACCGAAGATAGACGGTACAGAGCTAGAGCTGTCACAACAAGCCAAGTATCTAGGAGTGATACTGGATACAAAGCTATCATGGAAACAAAACATCAACGAAAGAGTAAAGAAAGCAAGCATAGCATTCTACTCCTGTAGGAAGATGTTCGGAAAAAATTGGGGCATCAACCCCAAGACATGGCTCTACACAGCGGTTGTAAGACCCATACTCACATACGGAGCACTAGTATGGTGGCCAGCACTAACTAGGGCATACAACATCCAGAAACTTACAAGGATACAAAGATCGGCATGCGCAGGTGCAACGGGAGCACTTAGATCGTGCCCCGCAGCAGCGCTGAATGCCATTCTAAACATATTACCGATAGAACATTTCATAAGGAACACAGCAGCCCAAAGCGCGGTACGACTGAAGGCAAGCCAGAGCTGGAAGAACTACCACACCGGGCACTGTAAGATCCTGAACGAAATAAACGATCGGCTAACAGTAAATACCGACTACATGACAACCGAGATGCGGTTCGACAATGCATATACTACGAAATACCCAACAAGAGAAGAGTGGAGAAGAGGAAGTGTAACCGAGCCAGATGAGGTATCACTCTACACCGATGGCTCAAAAATGAGCGGCGGGGTAGGGGCCGGAATCTTTGCCGAAACCTGGGGGATAGAAGAGTCCTTCCACCTCCCAGGGTCAGCAACAGTGTTCCAGGCGGAGGTCCTTGGGATTTTGAAAGCAGCTGAACTTTCATTGGGCCGAGAACTCCAGAATACCAAGGTAAGGATATACTCAGATAGCCAACCGGCCATCAAATCTCTCGCAACAGCAAGGACTTCATCTACTGGCCAGAAAAGGGTCAGAAGAAATCGCAGTAACAACAAATATTCAAGTATCACTGAACACGGTTTAGGCCGAGATCCACGGCCACTTCAAAGTACTAGCCAGCAAAGAATGGTCGTTGATGGCAGAACACACTGGCCAATAGGCACGCATGCCTGTAAGATGGGCCTACCCTATAACCCACACTGCAGAGGCTTCAAGAACCAAACGAGCAGGAGACACCGGAGCATGTACTGTGTCACTGCCCGGCTTTCAACCAGCTTAGAGCGCGTCACTTCGGAGCCCACCAACTCGGGTCACTAGGAGAAGTGGGGAGGCAGCCAGTGAGTGCCATCCTAGCTTACCTGAATAACACGGGCTGGTACTGATGGGAGGCGTAGAATACAACCAAAACGAGGGTGTGGATCAAAACGGAGCATAGCTCTAATTGGAGGTTACAAGCAGTAACCTCACCACTGACACCTACCTACCTATATACATATATATTTTTATTATATCTTATTTATTCAGAAAGAAATGATTCCAAAGTTATTTATTCATTGTAAGCGTCGTTATATATAACTATGAGTGAAAATAGATTCAACACCAACCTATACAATTCGCATAGGTATTAATATTGTTCGGAGAGGGATGGCTTTAACCTGAAATGCACTCGGTAAGAAAAACACGGAGGAAAACTTTCGGGGTATTACGCGACGTGCGTCTTTATTTGTGTAATCGTAAATTGGTACTAACTAAAAAGAAGGCTTAAAACTAGCTTGGGGAGAGCGGATTATTAACTCTATGCACGAAAGTGCAGTGGAAGAGGGAGAGAGAGAGAGCGAGTGTACGGGATCACACTGCCTTCGGAAAATAAACGCCCTTCTGGCGTGAATAAATATAATATAATGGTAATATCGTTGAATAATAAAAAAAATTAAATTATGTTCCAATTTGCTACTGTAGCTATTAAAAAAAATTGGGTGGCTGCAATAACGCCCAGTGCAATAAAGCCCATGGGCGTTATTGCCAAAAAAAAATGAAATAAGGCCCAAGAATCTTATTTCACAATTTTCGTGGGCATTATTTCACAAAAAATGTGCAATAACGCCCACAATATTTTAAAATATATCATTTATATTATATCTGATTCTGATTATTCTGATCTGCTCCGGAACATATCAAACAGTGCCTTAGCAGTGGCGTGAACCACTGCTTTTTACAGTAAAAACATTGAAACGCCGTTTGATATGTTCCAGAGAAGATCAGAATATAAATGACCAATTTCCAAAGTAGATAGTGTGATCTGCCAGCGGGCGTTATTGCACTTTTTTTGTGTAATAACATACGCGAACTTTATTTCACAATTTTCGTGGGCCTTATTTCATTTTTTTTTGTAAAATAACGCCCATGGGCGTTATAGCATTTTTTTTGTGAAATAACGCCCATGGGCGTTATTGCAGCCACCCAAAAAAATTATTTATTATTAGTATTATTCATTAACTTTTAATTGTAAGTAGGATTATATTCTGGGCCTTCACTAAACCATGCTGTTTTTAAGTTGGCACTATGATGCTACCCTCGACTGTACTTATACACGAGAGAGGCTCGGTGTACACAATATGTCGATCCTCGACTGTACCATGGAATAACATGTTGTCGAAGGTCAGACCTGGGTTTTGTTATCGCAACGAATTAGGCGATCAAAAGAGAATAGGTTTAATATAGATAACTGCATTATTAGCCAAAAACAAAAAAAACACAAATGCAATGCCTTTTTTACACAATATATCTTTGCAAACAAGAAAGCCAAATTTTAAGATATCACTAACATGTTGTTTTCTCCCACGGCGAAAGTACTTTCTCCGGCAAAATTCTTACTGTTTCATGTTTAATTCGTAAGTTAAAAAAAATTATTTTATTTATTAACCGAATTTTGTGTACAAGGGTTTTTTATTTTCGAAGAACAACGACCGTCTTATTCGAGGTCTCAAACTGAACTCATCTATTAATTTCTATTGATCTATAATCAAACCTCGGTCTCGAAATTTTGCAATAGAGCTTTCTTATTATTTGTTATTTTAATTTCCCTTGTATTCAAGTGAATTGACCTGGATACAAGTGCTTCCGTTTAATTTTACTTTAATCGGATATTCCGCTTTCGAGTCCGAACTTTGAGCGTGGGAATGAAGTGTTGCAATGAATGCAATGAATGCTTATGATTTCTCTAGAACTTAGGTGTTTGACTTTTTGGTTTATTACATTAGGTGTTGACCTACATATTGGTTGACTTACATATTGGTTGACTTACATATCGGTTTACTCTAATGGGTAGCATGGGGTAGTATGTGATGATGTGGACATGTCACTCCCCCAACCTTTGAATTTGGCCTGTCCTCAGGTCACTTAAATTTGGATAAGTCGGGTAAAAAAGAATGTTGTTGTTGTTGTCTGTTTGGGTTACATTACTTTTTGTTTCAATATTATCATTAATTACTGTGTGCGGTTGTTCTTCTTTTGATTTACAATATTTTAACATGATTTTCTTAGGTATACTTTTGAACTTATATGTTAAGTACAAGATTACGCTTACAATGGTAATTACAAAAGTTGTGACACAAATAATTTGGAATGTATTGTAATATTTTACATATAACTTTATAATTGCTTAAGTTTCTTCGGATGGTCTGGAATTATCGTATTTGCTCTTATTAATTTTCTTTTGTTTCTTAAATTTTGATTTATAATGTACGATTTTCCTGCCGCGGTTCGTCTCCTCAAAATGTTTATCGTCTACCTGTTCAATCCTTCCTGTCTTTTTAAATGGATTGGTGATTTTACTCTTTACAAGTGGAGCTTGTCGGTACTTTGTATCTACTTCAAAATCATGTCTCTTTTTATTTAGTTGTTCAATCTTATCGATTTTATTTTGTTGTACGTTAAAATCGGGACTGCCTGCGTATAGAAAAATATCTGCTGGAGATCTCTTGGTAGTATTATGTTTGGTTTTATGGTTATAGACGTATAGAATTGTTTCGAATTTCGTGCTTCTATCTTCTATATTCTGTTCACTACCAATGATTCTCAACTTTTCATTTACAGTCTTGTGAAATCTTTCTATGTCAGATACACCGTTTTTGCTAGTTGTAACTGAAATATTTACGCCTTCAGATGTCAACCAATTGTGCAAAGCTATGCACATAAAAGCTGAATCTTTATCTGCTTTTATTTCCTGAGACTTTCCCATGTCATTAAATATCTTTGTTATAGCTCTTTTTGCTTCTAGCCAATCTCTACTTTTTACTTCAACTAATGAGGCAAATTTCGAATACATATCAATGCAAGATAGGAAGATTTGATTTGATTTGTGAGATAAAAATCGATCACGTATTTTTCCCTCGCGTTTAATATTTCTGGTGTTGTTTCGTAAGTCAGTTTTGTGTCTCTATGTTCTGTTTTTGCTAGATTGCAGACTTCGCGTTCATTGATAATATTTTGGATTAGCTTCTGACTATCCGGGTAATAGTATTCTTCTTTAAACCAACTAATGGTTTTTTCTATACCTGGATGTAACACTTCCTTATGATTCTTTAGGATTAAATCCTTGAATTCGGCATATGTTAATATATCAATTAGCTTCCTAGTACATCTCAATAGTTTTGTAAGATTGTTAGGGCTTATAATTTCGGTGAATGCCCTCTGGAAAAGTAAACTGCGCTTTTCTTGGTGCACACATATTCCTTAATGAGAGTTTTGGCTAGTTCAAGTGTCATTTCTTTATAGATTATTTTAATCTTCAGTTTCTGGAAGAAATGGTTTACACTTGTTAAGTCGTTATCACCTTTTTCTATCTCAATTTGTCTAGAGAAGAAATTAATTGGTCTTTCAGTGATGGATATGTAATTTAAATTATCTTCGTTAGCACTGTGTATGGTTGCATCTACGCTGTCTGCGACTTCGCCAACCATGACTTCTTCTATTTTTGTGCGGGAAAGAGCATCCGCGACATAATTTTCCTTGCCTGGGAGATATCTTATTTTGTAGTCAAATTCATTCAGTTTAATTTTCCATCTTTGTAATTTCATGTTCGGCTCTTTGATATTATTCAGCCATACTGTTGTCGTCGGGGCCGGCAAGCTGGTATTCCAAAAATCCCAAAGAGTTAAATAAAGAGATGGGGGTTGAAGTTCAGGAGCTTGTAAAGGCGACTTGCCGCTTTGAGTTTATTTTTCGTATTAGACGTACATTTTGAACATGGCGGCTTCGTGCCCCAGTTCGGAACCGGGTAAAAGGTACATTTTTCGCCAACAGTGATGGTCTGCTGGCGGGATAGCTGACTCCCTTGTTCAGCATGAACATTCTCCCCCCCTTGCAAGAGGAAGACTTGCAATTTAGGAGAAGGAGCAACGTCCCGAAAGGATCCACCCTAATGTCGAGTTCTGCGCCATGGGCAGGCCGTCCTGGCCTGGAAGAGTACCTGGCAGCATCAGATCGGCATATACATCTGCCCCCAGTACCGCCGATACAAGTGATGGGTGGAACCAACGGTCGTCCGCTAGCGTCAAGTTCTGGAACATCTCCTGAACCTTCGGATCCAGAGGCTGCGCTGGCGTTCGCGTCTGCATCTGCTCGTCCACCAGCATCAGCAGCTGCCTGCTCATCCGGGATGCTTTCGAGCGAATCTCGGTGGTGCACACCCGTTCGCCGCCAATGCCCGTGATGGCCAAGTTGAGAGCCTTCACCAGCGAGACGTGGATGCGACTCACAGGGCAGCAAGGATCCACCAAGACTCGCACATCGAACCGCTTCTGCTCGGATCCAATGAGCACGGCTGCGGTCGGAAGGATACTCACACTCGTACGCACCAGGATAGGCGCGGACGGAGGCGTTGAGACTGAGCTGCGGGGTGGCGACACATCCAACGGCGAGGCTGAGCGTCGTGACCCGGTTGAAACCGCCCTCCGACTCTGCTGAGGCTGAGGCGCCGCGCGGGGGTTGCGCGTCTGTTCGGGCCTCGAAGAGCGCGACTGTTCGCCGCGGATGTGCAGCAGGGTGTGATGGGCTCCTCGGCAGATGTGGCACCTCCCTTGCTGTGACATGGCCGACCCAAATGCTCGTGGGCCAGACAGTTTGCGCAGTATTTGTTAATTAAGACTGCCCGGAGTCGCTTCACAGCCGGTAGCTGCAGGAACCGCTGGCAACTCTTCAATGGGTGAACACCCCTGCAGACTCGACATCGGTACACATCAGTGGATGCCGAGCGACGAACAACGTGGCGGGTCGTTGGAGCCATTATACACGAAACTATAGTAGAAATGGATAAATAAGGAGAATGAGGCGATTTGGATGCAGATGATTATGACACATGGACGTACGGACGACGTGGGACGACACAAACTTAGGACTAGTCAAAGGCTATATGGAGGAGTACTTAGACTCATTAGGGCTGTCCATTGGGAGGCGAATCATCTTCGCCACTGGTCGTCGTATGACACCCCTTGCCGTGAGAGCGTCCGCTACTCTGACCTTGCCATCTGCGCCCGGACAGACCTCTTGGATACGCCCAAGCCGCCACTCGTTGGCTGGCAGGTTCTCCTCTTTGATCACCACCATATCTCCTTCCTGGAGATCTCGCGTTGGGAACTTCCATTTGTTTCTTTTGTGGAGTTCCTTTAGGTACTCCTCCTTCCAACGCAGGCAGAACTGCTGATGCTGGGCTTTCAACCTCCGCCACCGATTGATAATGGAGCTGGCACTTTCTTCAATCTCAGGTTCTGCTACCGCAAGCAATGGTCCGCCGATTAGAAAGTGCCCAGGGCTAAGAGCCACAAGGTCAGTGGGATCTTCGGACATTGGCGAGATAGGCCTGGAGTTCAAACAGGCTTCAATCTTTGCCAGGAGGGTAGCCAGTTCCTCGAACGTGTACTTCCCAGCGGCTCTGTGCTTGTAAAAATGCACCTTAAAGCTCTTAACCCCCGCCTCCCAGAGTCCTCCCATATGAGGTGCGCCAGGAGGGTTGAAGTGCCAGGTCACGTTCTGAAGGTTGTGCTGGGATAAAACCAACGTTCTTGTTGCTTCAATGAAGTCTTTGGCTAAGGACGTGGAGGCTCCGACAAAGGTTTTCCCGTTGTCAGAGTAGACGTGCTGTGGGCACCCCCGCCGAGCGAAAAAACGGGAGAACGCGGCCAAGAACTTCTCGGTCGTCAGGTCGCTTCGAGGTGGATGGCCCGGGTAGTGAAACATACAAAAACGCAAACATACCCCTTTGTGATTTTGCAGGCTCGACCGACATAACTCTTGATGTCAAATGGTCCTGAGAAGTCCACCCCGGTATGGGTGAACGGTCTGGAGAACGTGGACCTCGCACGGGGCAAGTTCCCCATCAACTGCGTTTGCAGTTTCTTCTTGTGAATGACACAAACTCGGCACGAGTGTATTGTTTGTTTCACCAAGCTTTTAAGCTCAGGAATCCAGAATTTGGACCGAATCAGTCGAATCATTAATTGATTCCCCCCATGCAAGGATATGCGATGGGTAAACAGGACTTGGAGTTTGGCGAACCTACACCGTGCAGGAATGATGATCGGATGTTTTTCATCATAACTAAGCATCTCAGATGATTGTAACCTGCCGCTTGCCCTCAAGACCCCCTTTCCGTCGAGAAAAGGGTTTAAGTTAGCAATTGCGCTTGCGGGTGGAACTGACTGCTTATTGTTCAAGGCCTTGTATTCGGCGGGAAATTCGTTCTTTTGAGTGAGCACGATTAACCGCTCTTGCACGTCGGACAATTCCGCCGCGGTGAGTTCTACCGATGAGGCTACACTCTTCTCTCGGCAACCTTTTATGAAACGAAACACATAAGCAAGAACCCGCAGAGCCCTGTCAAAGGCTGAGAAACGCTCTAGGATCTCGACTGCTGGGGGTACTGTGACAGTGTGACATTTGATGGGGCGCTGCTCAAGCTCAGTATCCGGATGGACCCCTGAATCACTCGGCCACTGCTCCTGTTTGAGGTGCAACCAAGCTGGCCCTTGCCACCACAGTGCGCTGTTCTCAAGCTCTTGGGCTGAGACGCCCCGGCTTGCCAGATCAGCTGGATTGTCTTCGGATCGTACATGTCCCCATCTGCTTCCGTTGGTGGACTGTTCGATTTTTGCGACCCTATTGTCCACGAATGTCGTCCAGGAGCATGCTGGCTTACTTAGCCACGCCAGAACGATTGTAGAATCCGTCCAGTAAAAAGTCTCATAGACACGAGGAGGCATTTCGGAAATTACTGATGCTGCTAGCTCAGTGAGCAGCACTGCTCCGCACAACTCTAAGCGTGGTATGGAGATGGATCTGACGGGAGCGACTCGGGTTTTAGATGTCAGTAAATGGGTACAACAGCCTTCCGCCGTTTCGATCCGAACGAAAATAGCAGCCCCATATGCGTCCTGTGACGCGTCGCAAAACGCATGGAATTGAAGTTTAGCAGCTGGATGGAAACGTACCCATCTCGAAATACGAATTTCCTTCAGGGCTGGATACCCTTCTAGGAACTCTCGCCACTGGGTTGCGAGGTCCATAGGGAGTGGCTGATCCCAGCCCAGCTCCCGTAGCCGGAATAAAAAAGAAACTATCGGACGTAGCATGCCAGCGGATCCCAAGAGTTTTCGCCGTACTAGCCTCTTCAAGCTCAAGGAAGTCGGCACTCACCAAGTGCTCCTTTGGAATCGCTTGTAGGAGGTTCCTCTCGTTTGAGGTCCACTTTCGCAATGGAAAACCAGCACTCTCAAGAGCCAGCCGAAGCTCCTCGATGGCTAAAAGTGCCGACTGCTTAGTGTGAGTGCCGGCGAGCACATCGTCAACGTACATAAAATTCGAAATGATGTCACTCGCCAACGGATATTGGCCACGGATATCCTGAGCCAACTGGTGTAGTACGCGGATGGCTAGGAAAGGTGCACAGTTTACGCCGAAGGTGACCGTATCGAGTTCATAGTCGCAGAGGTCTCCGACCTTATTGCGGAAGAGGATTCTCTGAAAACGCGTATGGTCAGAATTTACCAGAATTTGCCTGTACATCTTTGTGATGTCGGCATTGAAAACATACTTGAAGAACCGCCATTTTAGAATCTGGATAGTCAGATCGGACTGCAGTACAGGCCCCGCATGAAGGATATCATTGCTGTTCCCGTTTGATGAGGGACTGGAAGCATTGAACACAACGCGAACCTTCGTCGTGGTACTGTCTGGCTTGAAGACAGCGTGATGGGGCAAATAAAAATTGCTCTAGTCGTTCGGAGAGACTTGGTGCATATGGCCTAAATCTAGATACTCTTGAATGACTGAGTCGTACTGCTGTTTTGATTGAACGTCTTTACTCAGTCGAATCTCATTTCGCAGGAACTGAGCCAGTGCGATTGACCTGGAGTGTCCCAGATTGATATTGTTCGGCTCTTTAAAGGGCAACGAAACCACATACCTCCCATCCTCGTTCCTTTTGGTGGATCGGACAAAGTTCTCCTCGCAAACCATAGTAGATTCCCTAACCGGTCTCACTGGAACCTCCTCCACCTCCCAAAACTTGGTGAGAATGTTGTCTAGTCTGGACTCGGTGACCGCTAGTCGGGATGAAAATGAGCATATTCTACTTGTGGGATTCGTTGCGATGGGCCCGCAAAGAATCCAACCGAAAATGGTCTCTTGGCCAAGAAGCGTGCCACAAATATTGGAATGGGAGCCGCTAAGAATGATCGATGGCAGGATATCGGCGCCAATAAGAACGTCGATCTGCGAACTCCGGTAGAAATTCGGATCCGCTAGTTGCAAAGACGGCAGCTGCTTCAGAGAGTTCTCTGGTATAGTACAGGATGGGAGATTTCCGGCCAATTGTGGTAGTACGTATGCAGACGTTTCAATTTGGATGTGGGGCTTGACTGGAGAACCTATGTTGAGCTGACAGCGCTTACGGGGCTGAGCCGCAACAGTGAGGTTGACCCCTGAAACTTGAGCTTGTACGGACTCATAAGGTAATTTAATCAAGTTGAACAACCGTTCTGATATAAAAGTTGCCTCAGAACCGGAGTCAATAAGTGCCCGTGCTGAGTATTTGATGCCCAAATGGCAAATCTCTATTAAAGCTGTACTCAGGAGGACCCCTTGAGTGCTTACAGCCAAGAACGTTTGAACATTCGGTTGACTCGTCGATGGAGTGGACTGTATATTTTGCTGGTGCTCAAATGTGGATAAGTGGGGCTGATGGTCAGGATTGACCGCGGATTGGACTGCCGGAGTGCTATTTC
The DNA here is from genome assembly GCA_018903765.1 of Drosophila aff. chauvacae BK-2020. Lineage (NCBI taxonomy): Eukaryota > Metazoa > Arthropoda > Insecta > Diptera > Drosophilidae > Drosophila > Drosophila aff. chauvacae BK-2020. The sequence continues at coordinate 71,112 of JAEIGO010000871.1, read as the reverse complement.
GGTGCAGGAGAGTGTTATGGCGTCCTCTGCAAGTATAGCAATTATGCCTGCTGGTGCAGTCCCTAAGAATATGCGTTCTGGCGAAACAGTTTAAACACAACTTCTGCTGTTTTATGTATTTCTCCCGATCTCCTACTGGCATTCGTAAGAATAACGGACATACTCGGATGGGATGGTTCTCTTGAGAACAAAGTTTACAGGATTGTGGATTTACTGTAACTCTATTCTCAAAAGTTTGGATTGTCCGCGGTGCTCTGGATTGAGCGCTCGCGTTTGGCTTAAACTCTTCAATCGCCTCGAGCGTTCGATGACGATCTTGTAAGAAGGCCGTGAATTCAGCCCAGAGTGGAATATCTGTCTTACTAATAAGGGACTGTTCCCATAGAGACAGCGTTAGCTTTGGTAACTTGGAGGAGCACAGAAAAACTAGCAGGCAATCCCAGTTAGTGGTATCGATTTTTGCTATTTTCAGAGCCGTTAAACAACCTTGGACCGTGCTCTCTAGCTGTTTCAAGGATTTGCCGCATTCAAGGGGGACGGAAGATAAGTTAAACAAAGTCTTCAGCTGACTGTTGACCAGTAGCCTCTTATTTTCGAACCGATTCTGCAAGTTCCTCCACGCTGATTCAAAACCATCATTGGTTAGAGGTGATAAGGACACAATGGATTTTGCTTCTCCGCTAGTTTTCGCATTGAGATGGAACAATTTTTCAACTTCTGACAACCGAGGGTTATTTATGTAGATAGCTGAGAAAAGGTCCCGAAACGTGGGCCAGTGAACATAGTCCCCACAGAAAGTGTCGCACTCGACTGGGGGTAAGCGACACCCCCCCTGAGGAGGCGCCGAAGTGGAGGCCTGAGCGGACTGTCGCGAGCGTGAACCTTCAATGACCTCGTTGAGACTCGCAGCGCACCGCTCGTAAACGGTATAACAATAGTCATACTTGGACTGCATGACTGTTATTGTGTCTGTGCACTTCAGTCCGGACAGACCTTCGGAGCAAGTCTCGTATTCCTTCTCCACCTTGTCCCATAGGGCTCTGATCTGCTCGAGTCGCACCCTACTCGTGTGGATTGACGGACTGGTGTCTTCTGGGGGTGTTGACTCTGGCTTCGAACTGACCTACCCTATCGGTCACGGTCATGAATTTTGTCAAGGCCTTGTCTGCCTCAGCTTGCGCCATTTTTGCGGCTGATCTAGTAACTTGGGGTGAGAAGTCTGAAACCGCAGATTTCGTGTTCGGTACTGACCGCGGAACTTGGAGCGACGTGCTCGTAGATTTTAGTGGAGTTGTCAATGGGGTTCTACTTTGAGAGGGATTTGGGCTTTGGGGGCCACAGAAGACTCGCTCTTGGCTCTAACTCGCTGAGACGCTTTTGAGACAGTCAAACGGGGTTTTCCCTCCTCACCGTGGCCAATTGGCATATTAAGCTCGCGTAGGAGCCGAAAACCGTAAGGGGGCGAAACTATCTGTCCACTTGGACAAATACGGAGGAAGCGTGCAACCACCTAAACGTTCGAAATCTCTTATATGTTTGGGACGCTGGATAAGCGTGCTACCAGTTGAAAGAATCGAAACAGCTTATGTATTTGGGACGCTGGATAAGCGTACAACCAACTGGATCGAGAAAAGGACGTATATATTTGGGACGCTGGATAAGCGTGCAACCAATTGGATCGGGGAAAAACAAAACTTATATATTTGGGACGCTGGATAAGCGTGCCACCAGTTGAAAGAATCGAAACAGCTTATATATTTGGGACGCTGGATAAGCGTACAACCAACTGGATCGAGAAAAAGACGTATATGTTTGGGACGCTGGATAAGCGTGCAACCAATTGGATCGGGGAAAAACAAAACTTATATATTTGGGACGCTGGATCAAGCGTACAACCAGTTGAAAGATCGAAAAACAACTTATATTTGGGACGCTGGATAAGCGCGCAACCAGTTGGATCGATCGAAATATTTCGCAATTGGAAAAAGTAACTGGAGTTGATGGATAAAACGGACGGATAAATATAATGGCTGTCAATTTTGAGTGATATGGGTTCGCTATATGAAGCGCAAAAAAATACTGAATAGTCGGAAAAAAATGTGTTATCGATTTACACAGACAGTAGGGGGCGCTGGATTACGCGTGACACAGGTAATAATCGGAACGAAATAATGTTATCGGAATGGAAAGAAAATAAATCCGGGGTCGCTAGACTTAGCGCAACTAAATGAATTAACGGGAAAGTTTTATCGATTTAGATAAAAAATATAAATTAAAAAGAAATAGGGGGCGTTGGGTTACGCGTGACAAGTAATAATCGTGCCAATTATGTTATCGTTTTAATATAAAACGCTGGGTTGCTGGATAAAGCGCAGAATAATAATTATCGGGAAAAAATCGATTAAGGAAAACCAGATATGGGGGCGTTGGGTTACGCTGGACTACGATTGTCGATCTGGGACGCTGGATAAGCGTGCGACCAATTATACGATCAACCTTTTATATATATTTGGCAAAAATATTAATATTAAAGAAAAACACATCCACCGTCACTTTCTATTGGAACGTACAAAAAAGTAGTGCAAGTGAGAACGGTGCCTTAGCCGCGTCTGACCCTAGTGTTGCTACCTAGACGTACATATGTCCGTATGCCTACACAAATATGTAAATATTAGCGCCGTTGGTCGCTTTTATTAATTCGTTTGTTTATTTTTGTTTTGTCAAACCTTGTCGTGTTTGTGGTTGTGTTTGTGTCACTAGTGTTAGCCGCCGCCGGTTCTCAACTGCCGGTCTAGCACTCTTCTCTGTTTTTGCGTTTGTTTTTGTTGTGTGTGGGAGCTTTGTGAAATAAAACAATAACATGAATATGAATATGTATGTGAATATGTTGGGTAGGATTAATTCCTGATCCCCATTTATTTTCTACCGATTTATGAACACCCTATGACCATACAGATATACGCCGTTGCGTATGTGCCATGTACTTAATGTACATATCCAGATGTAATGGACATATGTATGTTCATAGATCGGCCACGATGTCTTTTATGTATTTATGTATGTATGTTAATGTTGTGTGGAAGTTTTTAGGTGGGGGACTTGGATTAAGTCGTTCTTTTATTGGAAAGTGTTATTGAATTTTTATATTGAGTATATATAGCATATACACACATATGTACATATATGATTGCGCAGCCGGCCACTTGTTGATAGTGAGCAATCGCAGCGATATGTGCATATGTGTACGTACATACATATATGGTGGGAATTCTGGCACCGTACTTATCTCAACAAAGCGCTGGAAATCTCGGGCGCAGGACCAAAATGTTGTCGTCGGGGCCGGCAAGCTGGTATTCCAAAAATCCCAAAGAGTTAAATAAAGAGATGGGGGTTGAAGTTCAGGAGCGTGTAAAGGCGACTTGTCGCTTTGAGTTTATTTTTCGTATTAGACGTACATTTTGAACATGGCGGCTTCGTGCCCCAGTTCGGAACCGGGTAAAAGGTACATTTTTCGCCAACAGTGATGGTCTGCTGGCGGGATAGCTGACTCCCTTGTTCAGCATGAACACATACTAATGGTTTGTGATCACTCATTATTTCAAATGGCCTGCCAAATAGGTATGACCTGAAATACTTTGTTGCCCAAACTATAGCTAACAACTCTTTTTCGATAGTAGCATAGTTTATTTCATGTTCGTTTAACGTTCTGCTTGCATAACAAACGGGCTTGTGGTTCTGAGATAACACAGCACCGATAGCGATATTACTAGCGTCAGTTGTCAGGGAAAAAGGTTTTGAGAAATCCGGATAGATTAAAATCGGATCCGAAGTTATCAAAACTCTTTCCTTGCATTTGGTATCAATTACTGCACCTTTCTTTAATTTAAGAGTCATAGGTTTAACTACCTTGGCAAAGTTAGGGATAAACTTGCGATAGAACCCACATAATCCCAGAAATGATTTTATCTGTTTTGGCGTCTTAGGTAATGGGAAATTTGTAATTGCGTTTGTTTTGTTTGGATTAGGTTTTATGCCGTTCGTTGTTACAATGTGACCTAGGAATTCAGTTTCTTTTTTCATGAATTCGCATTTGTCTAGCTGCAGTTTCAAATTGGCATCTCTCAGCTTCTCAAAGACTTTCTTTAGAGATAAAATGTGTTCCTCCAATGAAGTGGAGTAAATAATTATATCATCCAAGTAAACTAAACAATCCTTGTAGATCAAGTCTTCCAAGAGATTATTCATACATCTCTGAAAAGTTGCTGGAGCATTTTTCAGGCCAAAAGGCATTCGTGTGTATTCGTAATGCCCATGCTTTGTTGAGAAAGCTGTTTTTGTAATAGAATTTTCATCCATTTGGATTTGGTGAAAACCCTTAGCTAGATCAATTGTCGTAAAATATTGGCATCTACCCAATTTATCTAGTATCTCATCCATTCGGGGAATGGGAAATTTATCATTAACAGTTATCTCATTGAGATTCCTGTAATCAACTACCAACCTAAACTTTTGTTTCCCAGAGGCGTCTGCCTTCTTGGGGACCACCCAAATAGGAGAACAATACGGGGACTTCGATTTACGCACGATCCCTTGTTCTATCATTTCTTTGATTTGTTTGTTGACTTCTTCGTCAACACTTTGGGGGTACTTATAGGGTTTACGGTATACCGGATCCTCATGCTGAGTCTGGATGACATGTTTAATGGTACTTGTGAAGGTCAAATTTTCGCCTTCTTTGTACTGAATGTCTCTATAGTCGTATAGGACCTTCTTCAGACATTCGACCTATTCAACATTTAAATGTTCCAGTCTATATTCATTGCATTCGCGTAACTCATTATTAATCGCGAAGTTGACTATTTCGTTGTCAACGGACATGGGATTGAGATGTGTTGCATCATCATCCACTGTTTCATTAACAACTTTTGAAGTGAGGCATTTCTTGGATGCGGTCTCATTCTTTTGTTGTTTAGGTTTAGGTTTAAGCTTTGGTTCAAGGCACTTAGGTGCGGTCTTAACCTTCTGCTTACTTGAATTGATTTTCTCCACTGGAGCAGAATCAATTTTTGGTTTTGGGTCGAGGCATTTTGGTGCGGTCTCGCCCTTCGTTTCTTCATATCTAAATTTATAGACCCTTGGACCTAAGGTTACTGTCTCTTTCTCATAATCGATCTTCGCCCTCGTGTCTTTGAGATATTTTCGACCTAACAGGAAATCATAATTATCAGAAAAATTATGCACGTAAAATTTTTGTTCGGACGGACATATTGGATTGGGCTTCATCATAATACTTCTTTTTAATTTTATTGGCCCCTTTATGGTATATACTGTCAAATTTTCTTCTTCCCCTTCCAAACCTGCGAAATTTACTTTAATGATATTAATGGAGGACCCTGTGTCGATCATACCTTTGTAAAGATTATTATGATACGTTATTCTAACATGGGGATTGACTCGTCTTCCCAAATTTCCTGAGTTTCCGAGGCAGTTTGATGAAAATTTACATCCATCCTGCTCTGTCCACTCTGGCTTTCCCTTTGCCTTTTTACCGGTCCACCACTGCTTACGTTATTAGAAGTAGAGGGTAGATAATTGATAGGGTTATTCTGCCTACCTTGAATTAAATCATTCCTAAAAGTATTATAATTGCCCCTCTGATGAGCAGGGATAGGACGAGTTGGATATTGATATTGGATATTTGTATTCTGAGTTGGGTTTTGAGTTTGAGTGTTAATCTGATTGCTTGTGGGATAATAATAAGAACTATAATTATTGGGTCTGTTATTATAATATCTTTGATTATTTGTTGTATTTTTATTCCCCCCGTTCCTGCGATTTTGTCCACTTGATCTTTGTAGGTATTGTTCTTCAGAATTTGCATCGTAAAGTCCAAGTTCCATAGTGGCTTGTTTTAGTTTCGGAATGGTATCTATATCCCTACGAGCTAAAGACATATACATTCTATCCGGAAGTTTTCTGTCAATTGTTGTTTTTATTGTTCTTTTCAACATTTCAGTATAGATTGTTTTCTTTATATGGTCAGTTTCTAACTCTAACTTATCAAATATATTTCGATATTGATTTTCTAAGTTTTCGATGAACTTACAAATACTGCCTGGATAGACCGTCTCTTCCAACTGCTTGATCAGGGTGACGTACGGCCTGTGATCCTTGAATGATACTGCTAGTGCGGCTCTCATCTCATTCCAGGTAGTTGCGCCAGCTTGTATGACTGCTTCTAGGGCCGAGTCCACAATCACTCGCCTGATTGCTCCGTATATAATATGCGTTTGCCGGACATCTTGGGTTGGGTACAAGTTGAGCAATTGTTCAACTTGGCTTATGAAGCCGGACAGCTTTCCAGGTGTACCATCGTAGTAGTGCAGCTCTTTGATTTGAGCCAACACTTGGTTCAAATCCACTTCTGATAGTTGCGGAGCTGTCATGTTGTTGATTTAAAATTCTTGCTTGGTAGTGCACAGAATTAAAATTTTTATAAGTCTTGTTTTTTTTTGTTAAATCACGGAATTAAAAATTTTGTTAAACTTTATTTCCGACCGCACGGTATTTTTTTAAGTCAATTTGCAGATTTGTTTTCTGACCACACGGGATTTTTTAAATTATTTTGCAGATTTGTTTTTCTGACCACACGGGATTTTTAAAATTATTTTGCAGATTTGTTTTCTGACCACACGGGATTTTTTCAGTTATAGAATTCTACACGCACGTAGATTCTTTTGCGGATCACAGTTAACTTAGGGTCACTTTATTCAATTCGCCAGTCTAGGAAAGCTAGTCGTATAGCATATCCTTTTAGTTTGACCAGTACCGTATTTCAAAAGGACTCTTTGTTGTGATCCTACCGGCTGCGCCAATTAAATACTTGTATTTAATTCGTAAGTTAAAAAAAATGATTTTATTTATTAACCGAATTTTGTGTACAAGGGTTTTTTATTTTCGAAGAACAACGACCGTCTTATTCGAGGTCTCAAACTGAACTCATCTATTAATTTCTATTGATCTATAATCAAACCTCGGTCTCGAAATTTTGCAATAGAGCTTTCTTATTATTTGTTATTTTAATTTCCCTTGTATTCAAGTGAATTGACCTGGATACAAGTGCTTCCGTTTAATTTTACTTTAATCGGATATTCCGCTTTCGAGTCCGAACTTTGAGCGTGGGAATGGAGTGTTGCAATGAATGCAATGAATGCTTATGATTTCTCTAGAACTTAGGTGTTTGACTTTTTGGTTTATTACATTAGGTGTTGACCTACATATTGGTTGACTTACATATTGGTTGACTTACATATCGGTTTACTCTAATGGGTAGCATGGGGTAGTATGATGATGTGGACATGTCACTATATATATATATTATTGAGGTATTGCATTGGATGAGTGGCTAGAGTATTATTGTCTTTTAATTAACCCAGTATGGTTTTAATTTTGATTATTTTTGAATTACTATTTTTTTTTTTTTTTTTTTGCTAACTTGCATGGCCAGTTCTCTTCACCACAACTTTCACTCGATTTACCTTTCCTATTCGTTTAATTTCTTTTATATTTAAAATTTTAAAATATTTTTATCTAGGGTATGGCAAACCAGTATGTTGCGTAACTTTTAAATTGGTTTCATTCTTTTTGTGTTCTCTACATATAACGTTGGCTGTGGATAATCTTTTAAATTGTATAATGCACCGTAAAAAAATTTAACTTTTCTTCTCTGTTTTTTTTTTTTTGTATTACATCACACATTATTTTTATATATTAATATGTATTATTTATTATAACCATTTTATTATTTCGTTGGCGATTAGTTTTTATTAGTGTTTTAGCACATGTTTCTGTGGAGTGTGGGGTAACCCATAATTTTTGTCATAGTGTAGCCACCTCGTGGTATAACAAAAAAAAACTACTGATACTGAACTTAATGGGAATGGGTTTTGTTTTTCTCACTGAATGTTTTTTGTTTTTCACTAAATTTTGGCTATGTGTAGATTATTTCACACAACCTGATCGATGTAAAATCGGGTGCTCTGCTGGCCGAAATATTGGCGCGCTGCTCTGGCGGAACGGCTTTGGAGCCGGCCGTTGATTGTGCGTAGCACAAGATGCCAGAACCTTTATGAAATTATTAATTTTAATTAGATTCTGAAGAGAACAAGCTCGAACAGATAGTTACCTGTTATCTGACACCGAAATAAAAGACCCAAATTAGAGTAAAGTGATTTGGATCACTAAACTGGGCTTGTGCATTGTTGAAGAAGGTAATTAGCTAAAGCTACTTTACTTTAGAAAAGCTAACTCACTGATTTAGTGCAGAATACAGGAAGAAAAAAAAGGTTTGTAAGAAAACGTGGGTGTGGTTTGGATGGTCATACGGATCATTAGACTTGTACGTCTGACAAACTCCACTGCTACAACGGAAAAGAAAGGCCGACATGGCGTACACTAGTATGCCCAGATTGCGTTTTTTGGTTTATTCCATTGTAGGCTTGCAATTTCGATATCACCAAGACTGCATTGGTAGATATAGGTTAGTGGGTAGGTGGCACTACTTAAGTCAAGTTCCTAATCCCGATAATCCTGCTTTCAAACTAATCAAAACCGTGACGAGCGCCACTTCCCAATATAAGCAATATAAGCGACGGACCCTAAAACTAAACAAAAAAAGCCCGTTTCTCTCTTCCAAGTGAACGGACGTGTTTTTTTCTTGCGGTCTCGTTGTGTGTTAATTTTTGCATTAAAACAACCGGGGTTTTATTTAAATCTTCTACTTTGTGATAAATAAAGTTCCCGTTCACTTCGTGTGCATGCAGCTATTCTGTTTTGTGTATTTAATTGTTATTATTTTCACAATTTAGTTGTGCTGCCGGTGTTTGCTTTGCATTTCTTTGCATTCCTCTTTGTGCCTTCTCCGTTTAGTTTGTGCCGTCGCGACAGCTAAACGTTAAGCTCGCTCCCACGCTCCCACGCTCACCCATTTACCCGCTCTCTCGTTCTCCCGCTCTCTCGGTGCAGCTGCACTCTTATCTATTCCTCCGTAAAGGTACAGTGGTAAGTCTTTATAATGTCCGCAATTGTCTGTTTCGCTAAGACCTGTAAAAAGGCAATTACTGCAAACGATCTTACAGTCGGCTGCTGGCTGTGCGACAACATTGTGCATGCCAAGTGCATTGGTGTTGTTGCTCGGACGGTGGACGATGTAAGAAGAAACATCGGTCTGTGTTACTGCTGCGAGGCCTGTCGCGAGGTTGAAAAAGAAATGATGTCTTCTATGCGGCAGACAAAGGGCGGTTTTAAAGACATATTATCGAGTTTTCGAAAAACTCATGATATGCACTTGGCGCTGGACACTCAATTTAATAGCCTTAAGCTCAATAGTCTCCTAGGCGCAAAAAAACCGCAACTGGTCTGCAGCATCAAGGCGGATCTCAACAACCAGCGGCGGACTCCCAACAGCAGCCTCTCTCAACACAGCCCTCGACCTCAGAATTAAGGGGGTCTTCTACCTTCAATCTCGCTAGGTCTAGAAACAAGATTGAAAAACATGGTCAAGAAATTAAATTTTTTTTCAAATCGCTGCCATTTTGTGAAATTTTCAAATATTAAAAAAAGCTTGTGTCTAGACCTAGCGAGATGTTTTGTGAATAAGTAACGCTTTACAGATCTTGGATATCTTTTATGGTTTCGTCAAAATCGTGCCAAAACTTTTGAAAAACACTACTTTCGGGAAAACGCGTTTAAAGATAGGAAAAATGGTCGAAACGTATGGAGGTGGCAATCTTTCGGGCTTCGCTTACCCATGAAGGAATGCGAATTTTACAAAACCCTTTATATGGCGTATTCCTCAGATCCTCTAGTATTTAAAAAAAAAAAAAAAAAAATCGAAAATAAAAAAAATCTAAGGTAGAAGACCCCCTAAAGTCAAAGAATTCTGAGATCGAGTGGCAAGAAAGATTCGGCATCCGAATGTGTTGCTGGAGTGACCGTTCCCCCGATGATTTCCGTGTTGTCCCCTGGGGGGTCTCAAATATTGACATTTCAAAGCCCCGTTAATTTACCTGCTCAGGGTAACAGGCCCGGACTACCGGCCGATATCGGCAATGCAGACAATCAGTCTGCAGCGCCGAAAGCCCTTGTAGTAATTCCACCTACGAAACACATATTTGTTTCTCGGCTCTCCCCTGGTCAGACATCGGAAGATGTCATCGCCTTTATCCAAGGCAAAACAAGAGCCGATAAAATAAATTAAGTTGGAAAAATTCGAATTTTCCTTTGCCAGGGACATTTCATCTTTCAAAATAAATGTTCCAAACGAACTTTTTGACACTATTGTGTTCTACCAAATTCTGGCCAGAATATGTTGTTGTCAAAGAGTTTGAAGAAAAGAAAAAGAAAAGGCGGCCCGTAGGAATAAATCTTCCCAGGCCCGACCAGACCACTGCGGCCTCTACGATATGCTCTTCAAAATACTAATTAACTCCCTCTCTATTTCCTATCAGAATGCAAGAAGCCTACGTAGTAAGCTTCCCAAATTGTATTCTGATAGTCTCTCGTTTGCATCCCAGGTTATTGTGTTCACAGAAACCTGGTTAAAGCCGGAGATTTTGCGCTCCGAAGTTTTCCCAGCTGTGTTCACGATATATCGGCTGGATCGGCTGATCAGACGTGGCGGTGGTGTCCTCGTAGCGGTAGACTCCACTCTCGCGTCGGAATTAACAACTTTCGAGGAGTTCGATGTTGAATTCCTCTGTGTGAAGCTAACCATCAATGGTAGTTCTATTTTCATTACCTGTTCATACATTCCTCCTTTGTCCGAACTTCCTATTTATTGGAACCATCATTCCGCTATCCAAACGGTTTTCAACCGACTTTCAAATAAGGATCATTTAGTAGTTCTTGGTGATTTTAATATCCCAAGGGCTATTTGGTCCTCAAATAATTCCTCTAATATACTTTTCACCTCCACACAGCATGATTTTATTACTGGCTTGCTCGACATTTCGCTGTCTCAAGTCAACCATGTACGAAAGGCTCCTTGGTTTACTGAAGAGTTGAGTCGCCTTAAAAACAAAAAAATCTAGGCTGTATACTGAATATAAATGTACCGGTTCTAGCTCTGCCCTTTATTTATCTGCTCGGTCAAGATTTACCATGTTGAACGCCTAGTGTAACAAGAATTATTTGACTCGTTGTAGGGTCCAGATCTCTCAGGACCCAAAACAGTTTTATAATTTTGTTAACACTAAACGTAAGCCAATTACGCATCCTTCCTCGCTTTCGTTTGAAAATACAACCGTAAAAAACGATCGAGCTATTGCCAATCTGTTTGCGCAGTTTTTTCAAACCACTTTCTCAACTTCCACTGACTGTAATCAGACTTATTTCTACATCATGCCCAAATCGAACTTTATTTTCAGTCCTACTTTAGACAAAATCACTATTCTTTCAGATCTTCATCGCGTTAAGCCCGTTTATTCGCCAGGTCCCGACGGTATACCTGGCAGTGTGCTTAGGTATTGTGCCGACACCCTGTGCAATCCCCTTCTAAAATTGTTGACCTTGTCCCTAGAAACCTCCCACTTTCCCCTTATTTGGAAGGAATCATTTGTTATTCCTCTCCACAAAAAAGGTAGCAAATCGGATGCCAGCAACTATAGAGGAATCTCTAAGTTGTCGGCCATTCCAAAACTTTTCGAGAAAATCATTACTCCATATTTGCAGCACCTGTGTAGATCAATTATTAATCCATGTCAGCATGGATTTTTAAAGCGTAGATCAACGACAACCAATCTTTTAGAGTTCACTTCCTTCTTAGTTAAGGGCATCCATAAGGGCTTTTAGACAGACGTAATCTATACTGATTTCAGTAAATCATTTGATTCTGTCAACCATTCTCTTCTTGTTCGGAAACTCGATCTAATGGGATTTCCGGTTGATCTTCTTAGTTGAATCTCAAGTTATCTGAATGGCAGAACGCAAAAGGTCCTCCTTTAAAATTCTTTATCTAATGTTCTCAGGGTTACTTCTGGCGTCCCGCAAGGGAGCCATTTGGGTGCCCTGTTGTTTGCATTATTTATCAACGACCTGCCCAAAGTTCTGACTAACTCCAGAGTACTTATGTACGCGGACGACGTCAAACCTTGCGTACAATATAAGGACGCTCCCTGCTAGTCTGATTTACAAACAGATTTCAATAACTTCCAAACATGGTGCCGCATAAACTTATTGAACCTAAACGGCTCTAAATGCAAGCTAATGATTTTCTCTCGTGTCGCTCCCAAGCTCGCGACTTACACGCTAAACTGCTGCTCTTTGGAAAGAATTAATATAGTTGATGATTTGGGTGTCCGACTGGACCCTAAACTTGACTTTATCGATCATATTTCGTGCATGGTGAATAAAGCCAGAGGTGTGCTTGGTTTTATTAAGCGGTGGTCGGAAGAATTCAATGACCCCTATGTTACAAAATCCTTATATATTTCGTTAGTTCGTCCTATCTTAGAATATGGATCTTGCGTCTGGAGCCCTCAGTATGGGGTTCACAGTAAACGCATTGAGTCAGTTCAGAAGAACTTTTTGCTTTTCGCTTTACGTGGTTTGAACTGGGATCCAAACCAGAGGTTACCCTCGTACTCTAGTAGACTTCTCCTAATTAACTTACCTTCTTTAGCTGACCGTAGAACCATGCTTGGCATTACGTTCATTTTTAACCTTATCCACGGTGACGTGGAAAGTGCTGACTTGCTGGGACAGCTTAACTTCCACGTACCGAGTAGAAATACCAGATTCTATATTCCTTTAGTTTTGCGCCACTGTAGAACGTCTTTTAAATAGCATGAACCCTTTAAAGTCCTATGTGCAAATTATAACGATTTGTACATGATAACATCAAACGTAGATAGCCTTCCCCAACTAAAAACCTTAATATTAACCCACTTAGTACGCATGCAGGCAAACAGTCTGGCAGCACGCCAGTAGTAACTTCCTCGTATTCCTTTTCTAAAATTTCATATGTCGCGCCTACTAACACCTAACACAAACAGGCACGTGCTTGGTGTCAGATGGGCCACTTGAATGTACTGATCGTAGTGCATCAACGTCCAACTATAATGAATAAAATGCATTAATTCGTTAATGTAAACAAATGCAGGAGAGTCCAGACCAACAAGCTTTAAGCTCAGTTGTGTTTTGTTCTCCCGTCGGTAAACCCCGATCGTACGCAGCAGCGCTTGGAGCAACAATTGAATCAGTTGACCGCCCCGGGTGCACGCGAAAAATGGCTCGTACTTTCGGCGGGGGCATTAACTGCAGGGGATAACAAAGGGCGTGTAAAAAAGTCCGCAAGTTTTCCCCCTCAGTCATCGGAACCCCATGCCAGCGAAAATCACAGGCCACGGCGCGCTCCGCCTGTGCATTGCAGCTTGCTGCCAGCTTTTCCTTCAGTTCGTGGACCCGATGGTCACTGAAGTTTAAGTTCGAGGCCAGCAGTGCCTCAAGCTTCTCCATCCGCTGCCTTAAAGAGCCTATCTCCTCCTCCAGATAATTCAGACGCTGGGAAAATTTCGCCTCTATTTCTTGGAGTATCTTTTGCTCCACTTCTTGCATGCTTCTGCTAATGTGCTTCGCCTGCTCATCAAACCTTTTGTTGATAAGTTCAACTAGGGCTGGTGAAGGGTATTGGAAGTGCGACCTCCCCTCAGATCCCTCGATGAGTTGCTGCGCACTCGCTTCGCTGGCTTACTCATGTTGCTGTTGTTGTTGCCGGCTTGAAGTCGATTTACAGCTCTTTTTGGCGATGCAATTCAGCAGGTTCGATGTTCGATCGGCACAGTGTTAATATATTTGTGTTTATGTTTATTTTTCTTAAATTTGCAAATATGCACTCGATCGTAATTATCACTACAATTTGGTGAGAAATAGTTATGTCAAAAGCAATCAACTTTGAATTTGATGGATTTTGGTTAAGTTTTGAGCAAACGTTTTCTTAAATAAGCGCGTTGACTGAGAGCTCGATCAAGACACGTCCGTTCGGTTCAAAGGTTGAATATTAACATATGCTGCACATTAGTCGCAGTCCTCCAAATCAAATCTATATACGGGAAGAGGGCGTGGAGCATGGGTGGTGTCAACCTGCGCCTCAAAAAGAGCCACCCGGGGGAGAAGGATGCGCGCACCCAGCAGGTAGGCGAGGTGGAGAAAGACCTAAGTCTGGACTCCATCATTGATTCGGCCTAGGAGATTGCGCTAGACGTCTCAGGGGATAAGGATGGAGACCTGACAGTCATAGTCACCCATCCGGAGATGTTCGAGGTACCCATGGCTCTAAGGGCGCTGCAGCTCAACCTCCAACCAGAGTCGCGTCGGCGGAACTCCTAATTGCCATGAATCAAGGGTCCGTCAACATAACTTTGGTCCAGGAGCCGTTGAGCCGTGGATTTTCTAGAGCAGTTCCATTGTCCGACAAAAGTTCCATCATTTAATGTGTTTAACTGAGCAACGGTAAGCAGAAATAGAGCCGCCGTACTCGTACAGAGCAGCCACACCGGAAGAACTCAGGGGCTTGGTGGAGGCCAGTCCGAATGAACAGAAACTACTCGTGGTTGCAGACGCCAACGCACACCACTGTGTGTGGCGGAGCCCAGACATAAATGACAGAGGTGAGTCACTCCTAGACTTTCTAATCTCTACTCACCTGTGTACATCAAACGTGGTGGAGGAGCATACCTACGTAGGACCCACTTCCTCAAACGTGCTAGACTTAACACTCGCAATAGGGCAATGTACTATTGCATCAGAATTGAGAATCCTTAAGATCTCCCAAATCTCCCAAACAAACCGTCTTTAGGAACCTCTGAAACACTAACGGGGAAAAGTTTACGAGGACCATCACAACACGACTAATTCATGCTTAGTAAAATCCGCGGAGGACATACAGAGGGAGAGAGTTTTTCAAAATTTCCAAGTAGGCGAAAATTAATATAATCAATGAGGAATACGAAATCCTACTCAGGGATTACAATAAGGAAATACGCAGAGCACAAAGACGCTCGTGGAGAAACTTCTGCTCCGATATCGAGACGGCCCCAGAAACGGCTAGACTCCGGAGCCAGCTCAAACGCTTTTACTGATGTGGGAATACTGCTGTCAACCTACCAGTATGCTTACACAAAAGGGAAATCAGTGGTCCGATAAGTACTTAGCCTACAAAGGAAAAACCAACATTTTGGAAAAGTGATGATTTATTTTTCAACATAGTCTCCGTTTAGCACGATACACTTTAACCAGCTATTCTCCAATTTTTTTAACCCGTCTGAAGAATAATTTTTCTCAAGGTATGCAAAATGCGCTTCCATGGCAGCGATGATCTCCTCATTCGACTGAAATTTCTGTCCGGCGAGTGACTTTTTCAAGTTTGGAAACAGAAAGTAGTCGCACGGTTCCAAATCTGTGAGCCGGTGCGTTATCATGGTGGAAGATCACTTTTTTCTTTGCCAAATTTGGCCGTTTTTGCTTTAATTCGGTGGCGAATCGGCCCAATAATTCGGCGTAGTACTGCCCTGTTATCGTTTCTCCCTTCTCCAGGTAGTCGATATGGATCACACCTTGTGAATCCCAGAAAACGGTGGCCATCACCTTTCCCGTCGATGGGACAGCCTTCGCCTTCTTCGGAGCACGTTCGCCGGGTGAAGTTCACTGTTTTGACTGTTCCTTGGTCTCTGGTGTGTACCAGAGGATCCATGTTTCGTCGACTGTCAAAAAACGGCAAAGAAACTCCTTCGGATTGCGTTTAAACAGCGTCAAACACTGCTCTGAAGTGGTCTCACGGTTGCGCTTTTTGTCTGGAGTGATCAAACGCGGCACCCATCGCGCCGACAGATTTCTCATGCCCAAAATTTCATGCAAGACATGACCCACGCTATTTTTTGAAATGCCTACTGTGTCAGCTATCTCTCGTGCCTTCCATCGGCGGTCTGGCAATACGAGATCGTGGATTTTTGTAACGTTTTCCTCCGTGGCAGCCGTTTTCGGGCCTCCCGTGGCTCATCAAAAACCGACGTGCTACCACGTTGA
Organism: Drosophila aff. chauvacae BK-2020; assembly: GCA_018903765.1. Lineage (NCBI taxonomy): Eukaryota > Metazoa > Arthropoda > Insecta > Diptera > Drosophilidae > Drosophila > Drosophila aff. chauvacae BK-2020. Next base: position 55,032 of record JAEIGO010000871.1, on the reverse strand, counting down.
AACTCGTTATACCAATTTTTGATGGTCGCCATCGAATGATGGTCGAGTCACCGTACACTGTATCCAAAGGCTCTTTCATTTCATTGCTCTATTTCCCTTCCAAAAACAAGAATCGAATCACGGACCGATATTGCTCTTTTTCCATTTTTCTAAAAACCTCGGACACTCTTGCTTTCATACGCGGTTAAAAAAAAACAAAACTGCCAGTCCGATTCTGTTAAAATTTCAACAGAAGCTTTCTAAGAAAATGTACATCACGATAAACAAGAAAAAAAGCTAACTTCGGCATGCCGAACTTTAAATACCCTTGCAGTTAGTAGAAGAAGAAGAAGAAAAATGTTTTGACTTTTTCGATTTCTCGGGTACTGACATAAGATAAATGTTGCGAACGAAAAATGTTGCGAGCGAAAATGTTGCGTATGAACTAAATGAATCTATACAGGGTCCGCCACGTAACATTTTTTTTTTGAAAATGCTATAAAACAAAAACGGTTCATCCGATCATCAAATTTTTTTTTTCATAATAAAGTACAATCCTTCCGATTACTTATGGAAAACAAGTTCGTTCAAACGGCTGCCTCGGCTGGCCTTGCAGGACGCCATACGGCCGACCCAATTTTTCCGATTGTTTGCGGCCGTATTTCGGCTACGCTACCGCGCCATGTTAACGGATTGGTTCTTCCCGGAAATCGAAGAGGAGGACTTGGACAACATTTGGTCCCAGCAAGACGGCGCTCCGTGCCACACAGCCAACGCTACGATCGATCTTGTGCGCACTGTTTTCGGAGACCGAATTATCAGCCGAAATTCTGATGTCGTTTGGCCGCCTCGGAGCTGTGATTTGACACCGTTGGATTATTATTTGTGGGGCGCCGTCAAAGACAAGTGTTATGTGGACAGGCCAGCGAAAATTCAAGCTTTGAATGACAACATTCGCGTCGCCGTTGCCGAAATACGGCCGCAAACAATCGGAAATGTCCTCAAAAATTGGGTCGGCCGTATGGTGTCCTGCAAGGCCAGCCGAGGCAGCCGTTTGAACGAACTTGTATTCCATAAGTAATCGGAAGGATTGTACTTTATTATGAAAAAAAAAATTTGATGATCGGATGAACCGTTTTAGTTTTATAGCATTTTCAAAAAAAAAATGTTACGTGGCGGACCCTGTATACTATATATAAAATTCTGTATCCTCGTGTTGGACAGAAAACTCCTCCGAAACGGCCCGACCGATTCTCATGAAATTTTATATGCAGATTCAGTAGGTCTGAGAATAGGTTAGGTTAGGTTATGTCGGAAGGCCCTCATGGGGCCACGCATAGGCCAATATGGCCCTTAGCTGCCCGAAAGTTTCTGAGTGGACCTAGAGAGTATTTACGCGGTTTTCAAAATCTTTAAGGATCGAGGAGTTTTTCGCGAAGGCAAGTAGTTCGCCTGGCTTCTTCCTGGAGGCATCTTCTAGCGATGCCAGAACTGGAGCGCCTAGGTATTTTATTCTTGCCCTTGCTAGGGCCGGACATTTGCAAATGAGATTCTCCAAGGTTTTAGTTGCCTCGGATTCATCACATTTCCGGCATTTGGTGTTTTCGGTAATGCCCAGCTTGACTGCATGTGCCGCAGCTAGGCAGTAACCTGTGAGAATTTCCACTAACAGTCTGCAATCTTTCCTTGGAAGATGCAGCACGTAGTGACTGAGTTTTGCGTTGCGCTCTTTGCACATGATCTTTGATGTTTTGCAGGTTGTGGAATTTCTCCTCCACCAGCTGTTAGCTCGTGTGTCGGCCCGGCTCTCTAGCTCTCTTTGGAGCGTTCTTAGGGAGACGTTTACTACTCTTTCAATCGGCAGTCCTAAGCCTTCCTTTGCAAGTTCGTCGGCCGTCTCGTTACCCTGGTGGCTGGGAACCCAGTAGATCCGCACTGACGTAGTCGTGCTGAGGATATCTAGTGCCTCCCTGCTTGCCAGTACATTTTTGGAACTGACCGCCGACGATTGCATGGATCTTATCTCCGCTTGACTGTCTACGAACAAGTTGACCGCTTCATATGGGCGGTCTATACTCTGCGCAAGCTCTGCCGCTTTCCCTATGACGAATACTTCCGCCTGGAATATGCTGCATTGGCTTGGTAGCTTATACGACAGCCTCATTTCAGAGTCTGTGCAGTATATGCCCGCTCCAACTCCTCCTTCCATCTTGGAGCCTTCGGTGTATATATTGAGGTGTTGAGCATGGTCCTGACCTGCTTTCCAGTCGTCTGGTCCCAAGAATGTGGTTGCTTTTACATTCGGGCACGTTCTGGTGACCATGTAGTCAGATATAATGCTCATGTCTCGACCAATTGAACTATGCCCGAATCCCTGTAGAGACATATTTTCTGATGCAACTAGGCGTTGTGCCGCCTTTCCTGCAATCTGTTGCGCGTGGATGTCTAGGGGATCAACTCCAATTATAGTTTCGAGTGGTTTTGTGGGGGTTGATCTCAGCGCCCCTGTTATGCAGAGCAGTGCCTGCAGCTGAGTTCTCTCCATGAGCTTGTTATAAGTCTTCTTTTCCATGGCCTGCCACCACACTAAGACTTCATACATCAGAGTTGGACGCACCACCGAGATGTAAATCCACTGCATTAGAGCGGGTGAGAGGCCCCATGTGCTGCTAAGCATCTTCTTGGATGCATATAGCGCTATGGTGGCCTTTTTTACCCTCTCTAATACATTGGGCTTCCATGCCAGCTTGCTGTCTAATACAATTCTGAGGTACATAACTTATGTTTTCAGGGTTAGCCTGGTTGAGTTAATTTTCGGGGGGACCCATAGCGGAACCTTGTATCTCTTGGTGAAGAGAATGAGGTCCGTCTTGTCCGCGTTGATACTGAGTCCTACCTTCTTCGCCCACTCACAAATCTCCCTGAGTGTTGATTCCATAATCGAGCTGAGGGTCGATGGGCAGACTCCCGTGATAATTATGCTTATGTCGTCAGCATAGGCTGTTATCTTTGGGGCCTTCCTCTCGAATCTCTTGATCAGGTCGTCTACCACCAGATTCCACAGGAGAGGCGACAGGACCCCGCCTTGCAGCGTGCCCATGTGTGCTCCTTTCACCGTGGAGGCGGTGCCCCAGTCGGATTGTACCCGCCTGCAGCTTAGTAGATTTCTTATCCACAAGCTGATGGCGGGGGGCGTGTTGACCGCTTCTAGGTGGTCCATTATAGCGTCAGTGGTCACGTTGTTAAATGCACCGGATATATCCACAAACACTGCTAGAGCAAATTCACTGTTATGCAGTGCTCTCTCAATGGTGGCTACTAACGAGTGTAGTGCCGTCTCCACTGATTTCCCTTTCGTGTAAGAGTGGTCTCACATCATTTCTGATGTATATTATTATTATTATTATTTTATTATTTTTTAATTAGCTTATTAAAACAACCGAAAAACTTTTGGTGGCAAGAATTAATAATTTTAATATGGCGAACTACGAGAGGCGAAAGAAAGAGGTGCGTTCGACTCGATTTTAAATTCCAACATAAATTCTATTTCCATCTAACATACTTAAAGCCTAGCTTAACAGAGGTTGGCGAAGGCGGGGCGAATTCGCAAAGAGCGAGAGAGAGAGCTTTATTATGCTCCCGCCTTCGCCCTAAACTAACTTACACTAGACTTCAAAATATGTCTTTTTCATAAATTGCCAACAATAAACAAAAAACAATAAACGATCAAATAAAACAGATAAAAATCTGCCTTCAGCCAACACCGGCCCCGTTGAATGCCTCCAGGGCTTCAACCAACTGGCAGCGGCGCCAGCTTATGAATCGGCCTCCGAAAAACTGATCCGTCGCTCCTTCTAATGTCGACGATCCTGACCATGCCGTCCTCTCCTGAGTGCGTCTCGACGATCCGTCCCAGGAGCCACTGTTGAGGCGGCAGGTTGTCCTCTGCCACGACGACGAGCTGCCCTCCTCGACGTTGTCCTGCTGCTGGTGCCACTTGCCCCGCACCTGAAGGCCAAGGACATATTCCCGGGACCATCGCCGCCAGAACATTTGCCTGACTGACGAGACAAGCCGCCATCGCCGCAAGCAACTGAGACCCGCCTGGTCCGGGGTCCGGAGTGCTGGTGCTGCGATGAGGGGCCCGCCTGTCAGCAGGTGTCCGGGAGTTAGCGCGTCTCCGTCGCTTGGGTCCTGGCTGAGAGCTCAGAGTGGCCGCGAGTTCATTACCGCCTCGATCCCGACGAGGACTGTTCCCAGCTCTTCGGCGTTGAGGAGTGCGCTGCCCACCGCTCGTAGGAGTAGGTGCTTGGCAGTTTTGACACCTGCCTCCCATAGTCCGCCCATGTGCGGAGCCCGAGGGGGTATGAACGCAAATTCGCATCCGCTTCTTGATGCGAATTCTCGAATTGCGTCCGCCTGCTCCTCGAGCCGCTCGCGAAGGGCCTGGAAGTGGCGACTCGCTCCGACGAAGTTCGTCGCGTTGTCGCAATGCACCATCTGCGGACATCCTCGTCGACCAAAGAACCTTTGGAAAGCCAATAAAAGGGAGTCAGTACTTAGATCGGAGAATATCTCTAAGTGAACCGCCTTGGACGCAAAACAAACAAATTAGGCAACGTAGGACTTGTACGGAGGCCTTCCTCGAATTTTCAATGTCGTATAGACAGGGCCACAAAAATCAACGCCACATATCGCAAATGGGCGGAGAGCACGGAGTCTATCTGCGGGTAAAATTCCCATCATTTGTGTCATCAGTCGAGGCTTGCATTTAAAGCAGCGTATACATGATCGAACTGTCTGACTGCAGAGTTCCTGGGCGTTTACGGTCCAAATACGCTGTCGTAGGATGCTCACAAGTGCTCGAGGGCCGACATGAAAGTTTGAATGGTGCAGATGCCGGACGTAGCTCTGTACAAATTGGGAGCGTTTCGTCAACAGCTAGGGAAACTTGGCATCGTATGATATAGGAGCGTTAGCTAGTCGCCCCCCAACTCGCAACAACGAAAAATTGCACCAAGTGCCCGTGTCCTCATGGATGAATGGGTTCAGTCTCTGAAGACTTGGGCCGACCTTGGAACCTTTGCGAACTTTTTCAATTTCTATTTGATACTCGTGCTTTTGTACTATTTCGATAATCTTATTAAACGCTTCATAATATTCAGTCGGTGACAGAGTTTCTTCGAAAACTATACCCTTGTCTTTGCATTTTCTTATAAAGCGTAACATGTAAGCGAACACTCTAAGCAGTTTGAGGTGTGACGAGAATCCCTCGATGACATCCAGTAAATCGGAAGTTTGCGTAGCAGCGGTCAGTCCGACCACATTCTTCCTAGATTCCTGGCGCAAGACTTCCTCATCCGGTTCGAGATGTGCATTTTTGGGTCAGTTTTCTTCTTCGTCCTTCAGAAATGATGGGCCAGTGAACCAGATCGACTGCCCTATTTCTTCGACGTCACAACCTCTCGAAACTATATCTGCTGGGTTCTGCTTTGTGGGGACATGCCGCCATGTAGCTTCTTCTGACCACTCTTAAATCTCCGCTACCCTGTTCGAAACGAATGTCGACAACGACGATGGATGAAATCGGATCCAGTGAAGAGTAACTTCAGAATCCGACCAGTACACAATTCGTTCGATAGGGACTTTTAATAAGGGTCTGATTCGGTGGCAGAGATCAGCAAGAAGGTGAGCGGCACATAACTCAAGCCTTGGGAGCGTTTTGGTCTTGAGCGGCGCTACTTTCGACTTTGAAGTCAACAACGATAATTTAAAACCTTCAGCAGTTTCGCTACGAATATAGACGCAAGCTCCATAAGCTCTCATGGATGCGTCGGCAAAGGCATGTAACTGTACTGGTGACATCGGGTCGGTATGCACGAACCGAGGAATAGATATCTCATCCAGTTGAGACAGAGTGCTTTTTAGCATATCCCAAGCTGTTTCCAAATGCATCGGAATCGACTCATCCCAGTCTAACTTATTAGGCCAGATTTCCTGCAATAGGATCTTTCCTTTAATTACAATGGGACTTAATAAACCGAGGGGTCAAACAGCTTCGATGTCACCGACAGTATGTTCCGTTTTGTCGCTCGGAGACCCATGACAGAAGTGTCAACTTTGAACTTGAAGGCATCTTCGCTAGGCAACCACGATATTCCTAGCGCCTTAGTTGACTCTGAATCCGAGATAGGTATCGACTTAACTGTGCTCTCAGATGCAGTGACCTCAGGTGAGTTTGAAAACCACTTTGTCAATTCAAAACCTGATGTTTGAAGAACCTGAGACACTTCAGACTTAATTGTCTTTAGCTCCTCTACGCATGCAGCACCAGTTAACATGTCATCGACGTAAAAATCGGATCCAATTATGTCGGCAGCTCTAGGGAATGATAATTTCGCAGATTCACTCAACCTTTTTAAACACCGAATAGCCAGAAATGGGGCTGGTCCAGTACCATATGTGACGGTGTTGAGCTGGTATAATCTCAAGGATTCAGAGGGGTCTCTCCTCCACAATATGAGTTGAAACTTCCTATCCGCTTCATTAACCATTACTTGGCGATACATCTTTTTTACATCGGCAGTCAGGGCATACCTGTGCAGCCGGAAGCGGAGTAGAGTGGAGTACAACTCTTCTTGAATTGTCGGCCCCACCATCAGGATGTCGTTTAAGGCCACCTGAGACGATGTTTTGCACGACGCATCGAACACGACGCGCAGCTTTGTTGACGTACTCTGGGGCCTTAACACGCATTGATGGGGAATGACATAATGTGGAGTGGAAGGGATTTTGTTGTCTGTAGGCGACATATGACCTAGGGCGAGATATTCTTCCATGAATTTCAAATACATGGTCTTCGTGTTAGGATCTCGAGACAACCTTCGCTCAAGCGACAAAAACCGCCGTTTTGCAACCTCAAAGGAGTTGCCTAATCCATTTGGATCAGATTTAAACGGCAGCTTTACTTCAAACCGACCTGATGGCAATACCTGAGTAGTCTTCCTGTAATGGTCTTCACATAACTTGTGCTCAGGCGACAGAATTTTCTTTGGATTTGGCATTTCCTCCAGCGACCAAAATTTCTGTAGTGTGCTGTCAATCGATACTAACGGTTCTTCACTACAACTGAAACTATTCACAACTTGTTTCGGGACTGCAGACTTGTATCTGCCCGAAACAACCCAACCAAGAAGGGTCTTTTGTAGAGTTGGATAGTCAGGACCTTGTCTAATTTGACCAACAGCCAGCAATTCGAAAAATGATTCGGCTCCTATCAACATATCAATCTTTTGTGACTTGTAGAAATAAGGGTCTGCTAATGGTAGGTTCTTCGGGATCTTCCAATCACTGACGTTCACCGACTGATCAGAATGGTATCCGGAGATCGATTTTAAGATCCAGAAATCGAACGAGAACTCACTACCATTTATTCGCGACTTCACCACTGTGTGTACCTTTTTCTTGACTTGAGAATTGGACTCGCCAATACCAAGTAAGTTGATACACGACTCCTCTCTACGAATCTGTAAGCGGTTCGCCAGTTCTTCCGTAATAAAATTAGTTTGAGACCCAGAGTCTAGTAGAGCTCGGGCTAAAACGAATTCTCCGTTTTTTGTACGGACGCTTACGATTGACGTAGCCAAAATCACCCTGTCCAATGACGTGGCATGCATAATATGAGACGTGGAAGGCTGATCTTGGTTAAAAGGAGGAGAAATATTCTCTTGGGGGGGTGGCAACGCTAAACTGTTCTCAGGCACTGTATATCTATGAAGAAGAATATGGGGTGAGCGGTCACAAGCTCGACACTTTTTGCCTTTGCATTTGGAAACAGTATGGCCTTTTCGCAGACAATTGATACATAAGGAGGCAGACTTCACAAACTCGAACCTTTGCATTACAGAGAGACGCCCAAACGGGCTACAATTCTGTAGCAAATGATCTGCTGCATTGCAATAGCTACAAGTTTGCTGAGGCTTGCTGTTGGAGGAGGAACACGAAAATGAGCTACGATTATGTGGCTTGCTCGACACTAATTTATCTTGCTTCGGCTTTGTCGATTCTTCAGCTGATAAATGCTGATATCGGCGATTTAACATTTTTTCAAAATCGGACCAAAGCGGCAAGGTTTCATAATCGAGCTGTTCCTCCCATTTTTGTTTGGTCACTGGGTCGACTCTATTCAATACCAAATATATCAACATTGCATTCGAAATTTTGGTATCATCTCCTATCGATAACAAAGAACCATAAATCGACGAAACAGTATCGATAAGGTTTCTCAAGGAGGAAGCGGACTGATGCGATATTTTTGGAAGACTAAACAATGTTGATATATTATTCATAAAGATGAGGCATTCGTTATCGTAAACCTTTTTTAAACTAGCTAGTGCCTTTTCGTAATTGCTCTCGGTGACTTGGTAAGCTTTAATGGTTCCTAAAGCTTCACCAGAGAGACATGAAATTAAGTGGTTAAATTTTTCGATAACTGGAATGCTGGCGTCTTTATGAACCAATGTTTCGAAAAGGCTGATGAAATTTTTAAACTCCGAATAATCTCCACTGAATTTTGGCAATGCCAAATTCGGCAGCCGCGCACGAGTTGGAGCTACAGTAGCTAATCCCGGAGTTTCGTTGACGTTTGCTACCTTCAAGGCAGCTAACAGGGACATTATTTTCGCCTTGGTCACTATACAAAGTTCTTCCAACTCGTCGCCAAATTCATCGCCACTATCTATTTCTTCTATCTGTTCTTGTGTTGCCTTATGAATTGAAGCATTTAAGTTTTCTAGTCGACATTTTAATTCTTCCTCTAATAACGGAATCGATCCCGCTTCTAATCGCTCATTTAATCGGCGAATTGTTTTGACCCGACTTTGGAGCTTGCTTCTCAGTTCTCCCAGAATCGATTTATTTTTGGTTTCTAGACTCATTTTAAATTAAATATTTAAATAATTAAAATATTATTTCAAGAAGTGGCCGAAACAAATTATCTCAAATCAGACCGATAATAATAATTTAATCACTTTCGAATTAATAATTATAAATTTATTAAATCAAAAAAGAAATAAATTATTTTAAATTTAATAAATTATTTATTTAATGTTCGAATAGTATTAAATATTTTTTCTGATGAGAACAACGAAAATTATTTAAATTCAAATCAAGTCACGCAGTATCAATTAATAGTGGGTGCGAAATGACGCCGAAAAGGGTATACCCGCAGAATATAGGGTAGCGCGTCACTTGGCGGTCCGCTAATCTAAGCGCGCCAACGAAAAGTGCCAAACAACAACAACGCAGGTAGCGGAGCAAAAGCGAGAGCGAAAACGAAAAATTCACCGCTGCAGCTGCTAGTATATAAGGCTGTATGTATGTATGTATGCGCAAGCTTGGATTAACTTCCCAACTATTAATGCGAGTTTTAACGAACGAGAGGGGAAAGGGGGCGACAGTGATTGCAGTACAATACAAAAAACAATAAATAAATGTTGCGTCCAAGAGCGGTTCAATGTTTATGTATGTTATAAACAATATAAGTTGAATATTTTTCATGCAATCTAGCTCTACTATTGATACGTATGTGCCAAGAATTGAAAGCGAGGTGCAATATTTCAGCACAAGACAATCAACAATTAAATTTGTCTCCAACTCTAGCTTTCAATTTTTTGCACAAATACCTCTGATTTCTTTTGGGTACTTTGAGCAGCCACTTTCCTTTACGGTGAAAATCCCTCGGTGGTGGCAGCAATTTTCAGGAACCAGGAATCAGGTATTACGCGATTGTAGGCACTAAAGCACACAAAAAAAAATAATTTTAATTGCACTTTTGATTTTGCATATATATGCATTATATATATGTTTACGTGTCACTGTCACTTCAATTGTTGCCGTTTTTTAAATTTAACTAATCTTGTCCACCCGGGGGCGCCATGGATTTTGTAATTAGTTTATTAAAATAATAAAGACCGAAGCACTTGGTGGCAAGAATTAATTCATTTAATTTCGCAACGACGAGAACGAAAAAAGAGGTGCGTTCGACTCGATTTTAAATTCCAACATAAATTATATTTCCATCTAACATACTTAAAGCCTAGCTTAACAGAGGTTGGCGAAGGCGGGGCGAATTCGCAAAGAGCGAGAGAGAGCTTTATTATGCTCCCGCCTTCGCCCTAAACTAACTTACACTAGACTTCAAAATATGTCTTTTTCATAAATTGCCAACAATAAACAAAAAACAATAAACGATCAAATAAAACAGATAAAAATCTGCCTTCAGCCAACAACAAATATAATTTAATTACTACAATTTGTTAAAGCCAGAGCAACTATGGCCTTCAGGCTATGATTTCTTAATTTAGGTTGAGTTTTTTTTGCTAATTTATTAAATGTAATTATGTGGTTTTGTGTGATTTCTGACAGGAGTTGTATTGGTGTAGGGATTTTGAGAGAGGTACAAATTTGATGTATATTGCTGCAGTCGGTGGCGATGTGTTGTACTGTTAAAGTGGCGTTGTTGCAGTGGGGGCAGACAGGTGCAGGGGTCTTCTTAAATAGGTGTTCATGCGTGAGTTTCGTATGTGTTAATCTGTATCTTGTATATAGAATTGCTTGGTTTCTGTTTATTGTTGCTGGGATGTAAGCTGGTTCTCTTTTTTGGCTAAATGATTTGTAATAGTGGTTATAATTGTCCCCTATGGTGGTTAGAGCCTCGTTTGTATGTTTGTTAATTAGTTTGTTGATGTCGTGTTTATTGTTTGTGTAGTGTAGATGCAATGGGGATCGTGTGGCATTTTTAGCTGCTGAATCTTTATCCCTTTATACCGGTGTGTCCTGGAGTCCAGAGCAATTTTATTTTGTTTCCGTTTGTTATTAATTTTTCTCTTATTCTCCGTATTGTGGTGTCGCTGTTGTTTATGTTTTTTATCGCCTGTAGGGTGGATAAAGAATCTGTGCATATCATATGTTTTCCTTTTGTAGCACTTGCTATTTCAACTGCCGTAAGGATCGCTTCTGCCTCAGCTGTGTAAATTGATGTGTACAAGGGTGTGATGGCTGATTTTAAGTTTACGTTTTCCTCTGTGATTACACTGAACGCTGTGATATTGTCTGATTTGGATCCATCTGTAAATGTGAATTTCCTGTCTGAGTAATCATTTTTTAGGTTTTTAAAAATTTGTTGAAAAGTTTCTTTTGGTGTGTTTTCCTTTTTATGCAGGGCTATGTCTAGTAATATAGATTTGTTTTGGAAGAACCATGGTGGCCTTTGGTCTTTGTGTTTTGGCCTTTTCTGTATTATTATATTTAATGATGCGGTTTTATCAATGATAAGTTGTAGGCTAGATGTTATCCGAGTTCTTCTTTTTCTTTTAATTTGTCTTTCAGGCGTTTCTTGGAGGGATGATCCAGATGCATAGGTAAGCCTACTGATCTGTCTGCCGATGCTCCATTGGAATCTCGTTGTCAGATCCGGAAGCCCAGACTCTGCTAGCATATTATTTATCGGAGTGGTTCGGAAAGCACCTAGGGAAAGTCGGATTGAGGAGTGGTATGGGGTGGATAGCTTATTAATATTAGTTTTGTTTGTTTTTCCATATATACAGAGACCGTAATCGATTTTTGATAATACTATGGCTTTTGTAATGTCTATTAATGATTTTGTGTTACATTTAAAATTTTGATTACTTAAATATTTAATTATATTTAATCTAGAGCTTATTGATTAATTTAGGGTCTTAATTTGTTCATTCCAGTTATATTTGTTATCAAAAATTAAACCTAGAATTTTAAGTTGCTGTGTTTTCTGTATGCTAGTATTATTTATTTGTATGTCTACATTTATGTTTTTTACATATGTGTAGATGTGCTGATTTTTCAGATGATATTTTGGTACCAGAAACGTTATTCCATTCGGATATTTTTTCAAAGAAATTGTTAAGTTCTTCGTTATAGGATGGTTTTGGTTCAAAAATAATGCAGAGATCGTCTGCGTACATTGTGTGTGTAAAAAATTTATTTCCGTTGATTATATTACTTAATTTATTAAATGCAATGAGAAATAATGTTACTGACAGACAGGGCCGCCGAGAGAAAATCGGGGCCCGGGGGTAACCAAGTGCCGGCCTCCCCCCCGCTTGACATTTCTGAAAATCTCGGGCCCCTTTTGAAAATTACGGGCCCCCCTTAAAACTACGGGCCCGGGGGTAATCCCCCCGTCACCCCCCCTCTCGGTGGGCCTGCTGACAGTGGCGATCCTTGTGGGATCCCATTGAATAAATTCATTTCTTTTGAAAAAACGTTGTTTATTTTAACTCGTATTTTTCTGTTGCTGAGATAGTTCCTAATGTAATTTATTATTTTTGGTCCGAGTTTCCAAGCATAGAGTTGCTGCAGGATACAGTGTGCACCAACTCTATCAAATGCTTTTTCCATGTCGATTGACATTATTGAGATATGATTTCTTGACGAGAGTTTGTTGCAAATATAATTGTCTAAGATAAGTAGTGGGTCTATTGTGCATCTGTTTGCTTTATAGGCATATTGATTGGGGGAGAGCAGATTTTCTTGGTTGAGAAACCACATTAATCTTTTTGAAATTATTTTTTCTAGTGCTTTGGATAGACATGGCAGTAAGGATATTGGTCGGTAGCTATTTACAAGGTGTTTTGGTTTATTGGGTTTATTTATAGGGATTATTGTGGCTGTTTTCCATTGCTGCGGGATGTTGCTATTGTCAAGGATAGTGTTGTATAAATCGAGTAGTTTGTTTATTGCTGTGGTAGGAAGTTTTTTTATTATTTGATAATTTATGTTATCATATCCAGCAGTGGTACCTTTAAGGGTGTCTAGAGAGGCTTGAAGCTCTAAATATGTGATGGGATTTTCAATTAATTTAGCTCGATTTCTGGGGGAATAATTTATAGGTAAGTATGCTTGGTGCTGTTGTTTGCTTTGTTGGAATTGGCTTGGGAAATTTATGTCTGCTGAGTAGTTTGACCAATGCGTGGCATTTACTATGTTGTGTGAGTCGGAAGTGTTTCCTGTTTCTAATTAGATTGTGTGGATATGTGTGTTTTTCCTAACTCCTGTAAATTTGTGTACTTTATCCCAGAGTTTTTTTGTTGGTGTGTTCGGGTTTATATCTTGTGTAAAAGTTACAAAAGCGAATTTTTTCGCTCTCTTAGCTACATATTTAAATTTGGCGTTATCTTTTTTGTATTTGAGCATGTTTTCTTTGCTTAGGGATCTCCTGAGATTATTGAGACAGATGACCTTTTCTCTTTTTAAAGCTTCTAGCTCAGAGTTCCACCAATATGTTGTTTTATGCCTGCTTGTACAAGTAGGGTTATTGGTTGGTATTGCTTTGTTAGCACTTGCCTTTATAGATTTTAAGAGTTGTGCTGCTGATTTATTCGTATTGTTTGTAATTAATATATGTTGTGATTTTTCGTTTAAATCTTTTTGGAATAGTTCCCAATTTGCAGAGTGTAATCTGTATCTGTGAGCTATTTTAGATTTATGTATAATTGGCTTTGGAAAAAGCTGAATGTGGATTGGGAAATGATCGCTTCCGTATAGGTCCTCACATGTTGACCATGAAGCGTTTAGATTGAGGGGCGGGGTGCATAGGGATATATCTACGGTTGAAAACGTGTTGTGAGTGGGGTAATGTGTATGGTTGCCGTTGTTCAAAACTATACGGCGATATGTAAATGTTAATGATAATAAAGGGGGTTTCGGATTCAATTTCATCAGCTATAGATAGAATATTTGTTTGACAGTTAACTATTTTGTGTTGAATTGTGTTTGAAATCAGCAGGGCTACTCCTCTGGTGGCTTTGGGGTCTTGTAAACCTACATCATTATTTTCGTAAAAGGAGAATTGTTTGGGTGTGTGAAGTATTCTATTTTTATTTGTGAGGTGTGTTTCTTGTAGTGCTATTATGTTTGAATTTATATTTTTGATAAGCATAGAGAGATTATGAACTTTATCTTTATAACCGTTTATGTTCCATTGCAATAAGTTCAAAGTCATTGTTGCATTATTTAAGGGGTTACACCACTGTAAAACACCAAAGTTTAAAGTCATTGTGTTATTTAAGAGGATTAATTTGCTGTTTTTTTTTTTTTTTCAAAGTCTCTCTTACTTCCCATGCTCTTGCTCCCAGCCCAGCGATGACACTCTTACAATGCATTTCGTTCATTGTAGGCGATCGCGAAAGCTGTGATCGGGAGCAAAAGGAGCAGCTTATAGGGTTTTATATTATCATAACTCAACATCTTCTCTGGTACTATGTTGGGTGCATGTTTAGAATAATTGACTCACTTGTTTTTTTTTTTTTTGGCTGGTGATCGTTAAAGAAAAGAATAAAAAGATGAAAGTTGATAGGCGCTTAGAAGATGGGTAAGCTGAGAGCTAAACTGCGATTAACTGCGATAAGAGACAACCGATCGATTCGAGGTTTAGTCGACGACTGTTCTGATGAATATGTCCAGCAGCTTTTCTAGCGTTTTAAGTAGGAATGAGGTGAGGCTAATCGGCCTGTAATCCTTGGGGCTCATGTGGCTGCACTTGCCTGCTTTTGGCAGGAAGACAATCCTAGAGGTCCTCCATTGGATAGGGATATAGCCGTGCTTACGCAAGCTGTGAATATGGCGTGTAGTCATGGGGTGATCACTTCTTTGGTCACCTGTAGCATGGCTGGGAATATTCCATCTAGTCCTGGTGCTTTTATTCCCGCGAAGGAATCTATAGCCCATTGGATTCTTCTAGAGGATATTAGGTTTGTTGGGAGACTCTCTTCTGCAAGTGCGAGGTCCTGGTGCTTGCTAGCATCGCAAGTGAGCATGCATTAGTGCTGTTAGGGCCTCCTCGCTGCCCTCAGTCCACTGGCCGTCGTCGCGTTTGAGCTGACTCTGTATGGTGAGTTGCTTCGATAGCAACTTCCGGAGTCTAGCCGTTTCGGGGGCCGTCTCGATATTGGAGCAAAAGTTTCTCCACGAGCTTCGTTGTGCCCTGCGTATTTCCTTCTTGTAATCCCTTATTAGGGTCTTGTATTCCTCGTCGATCACATCCTTTTTCGCCTCTTTGGCGATTTTGAAGAATTCTCAGAGGTTATTGCGTAAGAGCGAAAGATTACTATTCCACCAGGGTGGCTTGGTCCTCTTCCTAGCTCTAGATGTCGGGCATGCTGCGCGTTGCGCATCTAGTAATTCCTTGGAGAGGATCTCTAGGGACTTTTCTATGTCTTCAGCGGATTTTACTAGGCCCGGGCCAGTCGCGAGTCGTGTAGAGATTGTCTTCCTAAACTTTCCCCAGTTAGTGTTCCGGGGGTTCCTAAAGACGGTTGAAATGGGAGATTGGTCGAAATCGTATTGGAATTGAATGTACTTATGATCTGAGAAGGATGGTTTCTCAAGGACTCTCCATTCTGATACCATTGTACATTGTCCCCTTACGAGAGTTAAGTCTAGCACGTTCGAGGAGGTGGGACCTACGAAGGTATGCTCTTCTCCTACGTTTGCTATGCATAAGTTAGTGGGTAATAAAAAGTCTAAGAGTGACTCACCTCTGTCGTTGATGTCGGGGCTCCCCCACACGCAGTGATGTGCGTTGGCGTCTGCACCCACGAGCAGTTGCTGGTCGTTCGGGCTGGCTTCCACCATGCTCCTGAGTTCCTCCGGTGGGGCCATTGTATCGTGTGCAATGTTGCAGGAAGCTACCATAAGGCGCTTCTTCTCGCTCTCCAGCATTACAACAGTTAGGTCATCCGTGCTGTAATGAGACATAAGGTTAGCATGCAGGCCCTTCCGTACAAGTACGGCGGTTCTATTTCTGCTTACCGATGGTGTGTAGAACAAGTTGTAGTTAGAGGACTTTAGTCCGGCGACGGCATTGCCCGAGGCAATCCATGGCTCCTGGACCAAAGCTATGTCGGCGGACCCTTGCTCCAGGGCGATGAGGAGTTCCGCCGACGCGATCTTACTCTTATGAAGATTGAGCTGCAGCACCCTGAGTGGCATGGGTACTGGACTAATCTCCATTCGACGGGTTGACTGTTAACGTCAGGTCACCGTCCTCCGCGTCCTCGTCCAGCGAGAGGCCCTGGGCGGCGTCCACGATGGTTTCCAGACCTAAGTCCTTCTCCACCTCGCCTGCCTTCAGGGTGTGAGCATCCTTATCCCCGGTATGGCGTTTTTTGAGGCGCAGGTACACGCTCCCCATGCCCCACACCATCTTCCCGTATCTCGGATAAAGGATGTCCTTCGCCTCTTTGTTTATCTGGAGGACTTCACTATGGCCCCCCTCCTTGGGTAATGGGGTCGCAAGGTGCAGAACCTTCCAGTCCGCGGTTGGGATGTCCGGATTCTGTCGCTGCAGCAGCTTCAGCGCCCGGTCCCCTTGTTTTGCGATGGGGAAAAGAACCTTCGCCTTAGGAATGGACGGGATTAGCTCCCTGTCCACCACCTCCAGCTGGGCCCCTCCCACAACGCCTAAAATTGGCAGACCGTTTGCGTCAGCCACTTCCTCGTCGGGTCATCCATACACTTCAGGATTTTTACCCCGTTCAGCCACCCGGCACCATCAAATGTGGGCATGGGGGCCTCGGGTTCTTCCTCCATCCGTGCAAACAATGACTCAACGAGTCGCGCATGCACCAACTTCCACCGCGGCTCGGTCATCTTGCCGGCTTCGTCGCTTTTGTCAATGAGTGCCACGATCAAGTGTCGTTTGGTCACCTCACTGACTTTAAGCTTCGTCCTTGTCTCAGGCTTCGTCGGTTTCTGGGGGGGAGCGCCTGCCTCCTTCGGCCCGCGTCGCCGCTTGCTCCCCGGTGCGTCCTTATTGGCGCTCTCGGCTGAGCGTTGCCTCCTGTTGGCAAGCGACTCCTGCACCTTGTTGGCGAATCCGCCCGTTGAGTTCATGTTCGGGAGGTTGGCGAAGTGCAGCCTGCCCTCTGCGACCCTTTGCTCGGCCCAGGTAAGCTTTGCCTTCTCCTGTGGGGATAGGGCGACTTTTTTCTGGAGCCGGCTCAGGATGCGAAGGGCGGCTTTGTATTGCGCCTTAGCCTTCATCCCCTCGCTTGAACGCTTCGGCCCGTCCCTGCGCGGGGAGCTGGTGCCTGGTTTCGGCGAGCGGAGAAGGCTTTCTCCCTCTTCTTAAGAGAGCTGCACGCTCTCCAGGTCCGAGTCTGTGTCGATTATGGCACCTGAGCGGCAAAGCTTCCCTTGCATCGTTATGGCATTAGCATTACAACTGACATGACCTGCTCCCGTCAAATCAGAGGTGTGACCGCTGGCGACACGCAGAGGGGATTGGTCCCCCACGTGCCCGCCGGTGGTAGCAGTTACGCCTTCCACCGACGTTTGGGCTGATATCCCAGCCCGAGTTGACTCCGTTTTAGTGTCCATATCAGAATACACTGGTTGATTTTCCGGGGAACCACCCACTTGCGTTTTATGCCTAACCTCCAGGCTGAGTTTTAAGCCTAACCGCCAGGCACCTCCACCCATGGCAAAATGATTCATTTCCTCCGGCTTTTCCAGCGGATGGAATTGAACCGTTTCCTTGGCTAGACACTGTATTACCGCAGACGGAGCAAGCAGCAGTGCAATACCTGTTGTCCGGGATAATACAGTGCCCATTGCCCAGCCGGCGCCCTCTTGGAGGGTTCAGATGGAGGATTTTCGCCAGCCAGGTCTGAGAATCGGCTAACATCTATTTTTCGCACCGCTAAGTGATAAGGGTAGTCCGCAATACAGTTTTAGTCGCTGCCTGCCGACTGTCAGATTATAAATTTAGAATCTATGGATGTGGTAGCCAGTGTTGTCATTTTTTTCTGAGCAAAAAAAGCTGGATTAAGGAAAAAAAAAGCTAAAAAAAGCGGAATTCCATGGGGAAAAATCTGAAAAAAAGCGGTTTTTTAGAAAACATTTTTTTTATTTGTTTTTTAATTTTCAAATATATTACTTAACGAAAGGAACAAAATATGAATAAACAAACAACTTAAAGGAACTTCATAGATTAAATTATGATTATGATTAAATTATATTCAGGTCATCTTCTAAATTCTCTCCTTCCTCGGACGGATAATAAACAACTAATGCCAATTCCTTAAAGTGACAGTTCCCGCATGAGTCCCTATATTTAAAAACTTCATTCCAAAAGCTTGCTGTACCTTCTACGTTTTCCCACTGGACCGGTTTAACTTCGTTATACTGCCTTTCTATTTTATCAATGTTGGGAGAACCAATATACTCTAAAACTTGAGTTATGCTATTTCTTTTAATTTCTAAAATAACAAAAAAAAAAATACACTTTAACATGTCAACCGTCAAACACAAATAAAACAACACTTAAAATGTAGTTAAAATTGAAATTAAAGGAAATTGCAAAAATGGTCTAAAAAAGCTGGAATATCCGCTGCCCGCTGTTTTAAAAATTTTCCCGCAATCAAACTTCAAAAAAAGCTGAATTTGAAAGGAAAAAAGCGGAAATGACATCACTGGTGGTAGCCACGAAATTTACGTCAAGTTTTGTGTTTTTAAATACCCGCAATGAAGCATGAAGACAAGACATTGACAATAACGCAGATTTACAGTCGATAGACACAAAACAAATGACCAACACCGTCTACAGGTACATCGAGCAATTACATTGGATTCTTTCGTGCGTTTTGCATTTTGGTATGAGCCCGATATTGAATATTATTTTCATTCAAAAGTTATAATTGGTGCTATGGACAAGGAATGCGCGCATTGTCATGCTCTCAAATTCACAAATAAACCAGCCGGGATGTGTTGCGCTTCTGGGAAGGTGCAACTATCTGATATTGAAGCAAGAATTTAATCAAAAAAATATCATAGTAAATTGAATTATCTGCGTTTATTATCACTCTAGAACTATAAAAGAAAACAATTAGGGGCGAGACAAAGTTCGCCTGGCCCGCTAGTTTATATATTTATTCCTATAGCAGCTATATTATATAGTGGTCCGATTTTGATAAAAATAAAACCGAAATTCTAAAATATTACAAAATGGCCATGTCTGAAATTTTATGAAAATATGTGAAAAATTGGCTAGGTTAGATTTTTTTCCCTAAAAATTTTACGATCGGTCCTATGCACTATGGGGAATTTGACCACTTTTGGTGACCAAAACCCATTTTCTGAAAGTCGGAAAATTAAAAAAATGTTCAGTGCAATGCATTCACAATACACCAATCTTCAGTGTTGCATAAAAGAAATTTTTATAGAGGGCGCCACAACAAAGGAATCAGCTGATAAAACAGCTGTTGCATTTGCAAAGCACGCGCGCCTGCCATTTAAAGTTTTGTTTGCTCAAGTTCAAGTGATCAGAAGGATAAAACTAAACAATATAACTAAAATTTTTGAAATGAGTTCGAATCTGTGTGGTTTGTATTTTGTGTCTGTGAGCGTCATTTGTAAAAAAAAATCGTGTTGTCCCCTTAATAACGCAAAAATCTAAGTAGCCCTGCAAGTGTATATTTTGGATAAAGTCTCATGTTCCGTAAGGGATTTAAAGTGAGTCCAGAAGAGCCCATCCATGAGATGTATTGTATGTTGTAGAGGATTACATTTTGGTTCAAATAAATGTTATTAAAAATATCACTTTTTACGATTTTGCGAGAATTATTCATTTTTAGGACATAACCTCAATTTGTGCAAACGCAGATTTGTTTGGCAAGTGGCACGAAGCGAGGGGAAAAGTCGCAAAGGAGAATGCTGTGCTGTTTGATTTTATTAAAGATGCCATATCAGAAGTAGATTTTGACCAGTACAGCGATATTATAGACCAAGCGAGTAAAAAATGTTGCTACCGCTTGACGCAAATGTGGAAGAGTTCCTTTGCTAATTTAAGTCAGTTGAGCCGGAAGCATGCAGTTTGGCTGGATTCCAAAGCGGTGATGCCTTTTAATGCGAAGAGCTACACATATCGCAGAATACATTGTTAATATACATTGTTAATTGTCTTTCATTACAGGGCCACAAGATGCTTTAGATGGGCTTTATGTTACTTTTATTTTTAATTTACTTATGTTACTTTACATTGTTAGAGGCGTGCCACGCCCACTATTTTGCAAAAATTATAACCTAATAGTGTCACAGAACTTTTATTTACTTTTTAATTAATTCTCTAAAAACCTAAAAAAAATTTACATTAGTTAAAAAAAAAATGGGCAGTGCCACGCCCACTATTTTTCTACTGATAAAAGATATTGGTCAACTTAATCCGATGCAAAAAACAGAAGTCAAATATCTTGCTCCGTTCTTGAGTTATTAATTTTGGTCACCAAAAGTGGTCAAATTCCCCATAGTGCTATGGTAGCTATATGATATAGTCGCCCGATCCTGCCTGTTCCGACATAAATAGTAGTGAGAACATATAGAAGACTATGTGCAAAGTTTCATTTAGATAGCTTCAAAACTGAGGGACTAGTTTGCGTAGAAACGGACGGACATGGCTAGATCGACTCGGTTGTTGATGCTGATCAAGAATATATATACTTTACTAGCGGTCCCGGCGAACGTTGTCTCGACCCTTTTTGTAATTTAAAACACATTTGGTTTTTGACCGGGAAGCAGTCTAGCTGACCTGGCTAACCTTGTTCCATGCGCGATATTACTTATCTGTTCGAGAATCGCTTTTTGATTTTAAAGCCTGATTTCCAGTACTCAACTTTGGAATTCGACTGCATTTTTTTAAAACAGACTACTTTACTACAGAATGATTGACAACTCCCTCTGTTCGGAGGGGGGTCGTTTTACTCTGAAATGCACTCGATAAGAAAACACGGAAGAACTTTCGGGGTATTACGGGACGTGCGTCTTTATTTGTGGAATCGTAAATTAGTACTAACAAGGAGAAGCCTTAAAACTAACTTGGGGAGAGCGGACTAGGAGCTCGATGCACAAAAGTGCAGTAGGAGAGGGAGAGAGAGAGCTAGTGCACTGGATCACACTGCCTCCGGAAAAAAAACTCCCTTCTGGCGTGAACACCCTCTTTGCCTAAATTTACAAAATTTAAATTATTTTTTATGTAATATAGAAAAAGGCTGTTTTTATGGTTATCCCGGATATTATTCGACCTTTTCTCACCTTCTAAACCTTCCCTAGACCTCCACGAACATTTCAAGACTAAGATTATATAAATCCGTTCAGCGGTTCTCGATTTTTGGTCAGACTAACATATGACCACTCCATTTTTATATATAATATATATACTTTATAGTATCGGAAATGTCTCCTTCACTGCATTGCAAATTTCGGACTAAAATGATAATACCCTGCAAGGGTATAAAAATTACTTACAAATTACTTGCGATACTGGCGCCATAAGGCGATGAGGCTAACAAGGAATATGCTCTCGGATTGTTTGTGGATGTATCCGAAGCATTAACAAGACGCTATAATAGACTGCCTAGAAGCGACCAACACTCCATCAATTTGTGAATAAGAAATCTTTTAAGCTGTAGTCGGGTACTATCAGATTGAAGCACCGCACAGTGGGCCAGCTGATTTTTCTAGCGGAACAAAAGTCGATTTTTAATATATTTAAATTCAACATTTTTTTGCTTGTTTTTAACTGTAAATACTCGGCTGAGCTTATAAAAGCTTGTATATGAGCTTAACCATTTTTTCTTGATCAGCTGTGATCTTTCAAAGTGGAAATATGTTTCACCGCGTTGCCTGCAAAAATTCGCTGCTATTTATTGGCTCTTGTTGGTAAACCCAAAACTACAACGAATTAAAACTAACTGACCCAACAACTTTTGTTTTCTTTAAGAAAAGGTATGTACTAAATAAAAAATATATGTTTGTGTCCCGTCTTTTCATGTGTAGCAAATAAAATGTGTTAGAAATATGTAGTTTTATAAGGTATGTTTTTAAGCCAGATACAACAATCTCTGGAGTATAACTAACGTGATTCACTCGGATTCAATCTAAAATTTGTATTTATGTAACGTGTGAGTCTTTGTGGTGTCAACATAATTAAAATGATAGCCAACTACGGCCAAGTTAAGAGTCTGTTACACTTTTTAGGTGAAATGTCGGTCCCAAAGCGCGTGATGTAATCCACTTGGCTTAGCGAAAATATCGCCACAAAAAAAGTTGTTTTCTTAAAAGAACTTATTTTTGGTACAGTTTTTAAGAACAAAAACCCGTCTACAAAGGAAATTGAGGAAATTGCAAGGAAAATTACTAATTTTTGAACTATTAATTTTTTTTTTTTTTTAATTTTACTTAAAAAATTATTTTTTTTTTAAATATGTTAAAAATTGGTTAAATATACTGCATTTAAATTTTCATCAAAATATTCCATCATTTACTCGAGTTATTAATTAAGTTCCGCTAGAAAGGCCGCTGGGCCCACTTGCACCGCCTCCTTAGTGAAAGGATCTCACAGAGGCACGCCACAAAGCGCGGTCCTGTCGCCCCTTCTGCGGAATATGGTGGTACCTCTCACTACCTGAAAAAAAGATCCAAGAGAATGGTCCCAAAGATAACAGCCTATGATAACGACTTAAGCATTATTATAGTGAGAGACTGTCTATCGAACCTCAGTTCGATTATGGAATCAACACTCAGGGTGATATTGACTGTGTGAAGATGGTGGAACTCAATATCAAAGCGGACAAGACAGCCCTCATTTTTTTTCAGCAAGAAAAACATGTTGCTGCGATGGGGCTGCCCATGAAATACAAACACTTGAAAAATAATTGGAGTCGATCCCCAGATATCCACTCGCAACTGACTGAAGGAAATGCGGCACAACGCATAAATTTCTCACTTCCAAGTGAACGGACGTGTTTCTTTCTTGCGCTCTTGTTTTGTGTTAATTTTTTCATTAAAACAACCGGGGTTTTATTTAAATCACTCTCGCGTCGGAAATGATAACTTTCGAGAAGTACAACGATGTTGAATTCCTTTGTGTGAAGCTACTAGTGAATGGTAGCTCTATTTTTATTACCAAGTCCTACTTCCTCCATTTTCGGAACTTCCTATTTATTGGAACCATCTTTCAGCTATCCAGATGGTTTCCAATCGACTTTCTGATAAGGATCACTTAGTAGTTCTTGGTGATTTTAAAATCCTAGGGGCTATTTGGTCCTCAAATAATTCCAATAAAAAACTTTTCACCTCCACACAGCATGATTTTACTAATGGCTTGCTCGACATTTCGCTGTCTCAAGTCAACCATGAAAGAAATTCCCTAGAGCGCTTGCTTGATCTCTGTTTTGTCTCATCCGGCAAGAGTCAGCTTAGCCAGGGTGGCCCCGTTGACGCTTCCCGAAGATCCTCTTACTTTCGATGTGACTCGACATTGGGACTGATTTACAGATTATGTCTGACTGTCCAGCCAAGAAAGTCCTGTGTTTTCGCTAGACGGACTTCGAACGGCTGAATAACTTTAAAGCAGATTTTAATTGGTCCGATTTATACATGTGCACTGACATGTCAGAAGCCGTGGATATTTTTTACAGTGCCATAAATTATTTTTTAATGAATGTGTTCCGTTATACTAACCACCAACATCGAATAAGCCTCCTTGGTTTACTGAAGAGTTGAGTCGCCTTAAAAACAAAAAAATCTAGGCTGTATACTGAATATAAATGTACCGGTTCTAATTGTGCCCTATCTCTTTATTTATCTGCTCGGTCAAGATTTACCGTGTTGAACGCGCAGTGTTACAAAAATTATTTGACTCGTTGTAGGGTCCATTTCTCTAAGGACCCAAAACAGTTTTATAATTTTGTTAACACTGAACGTAAGCCAATTACGCATCCTTCCTCGCTTTCCTATGAAAATACAACAGTAAATAAAGATCGGGCTATTGCCGATCTGTTTGCGCAGTTTTTTCAAAACACTTATTCAACTTCCACTGACTCCAATCAGACTTATTCCTACATCATGCCCAAATCGAACTTTCTTTTCAGTCCTACTTTAGACGAAAGCACTATTCTTTCAGATCTTCATCGCGTTAAGCCCATTTATTCGCCAGGTCCCGACGGTATACCTGGCTGTGTGCTTAGGTATTGTGCCGACGCCCTCTTCAATCCCCTTCTAAAATTGTTTACCTTGTCCCTAGAAACCTCCCACTTTCCCCTTATTTGGAAGGAATCATTTGTTATTCCTCTCCACAAAAAAGGTAGCAAATCGGATGCCAGAAACTATAGAGGAATCTCTAAGTTGTCGGCCATTCCAAAACTTTTCGAGAAAATCATTACTCCACATTTGCAGCACCTGAGCAGATCAATTATTTCTCCATGTCAGCATGGATTTTTAAAGCGAAGATCAGCGACAACCAATCTTTTAGAGTTCACTTCCTTCTAAGTTAAGGGCTTCCTTATGGAATAAGGGCTTCCATAAGGGCTTTCAGATAGACGTAATCTATACTAATTTCAGTAGAGCATTTGATTCTGTTAACCATTCTCTTCTTGTTCGGAAACTCGATCTAATGAGCTTTCCGGTTGATCTTCTTAGTTGGATCTCAAGTTATCTGAATGGCAGAACGCAAAAGGTCCTCTTTAAAAATTCTTCATCTAATGTTCTCAGGCTTACTTCTGGCGCAAGGAAGCCATTTGGGTTCTTTGTTGTTTACATTATTTATCAACGACCTTCCCAAAGTTCTGACTAACTTCAATGTACCTATGTACGCGGACGACGTCAAACTTTGCGTGCAATATAAGGGCGTTTCCTGCCAGTCTGATTTACAAACAGATCTCAATAATTTCCAAACATGGTGCCGCATAAACTTATTAAACCTAAACAGCTCTAAATGCAAGCTAATGATTTTCTGTCGTTGGTTTCATTACACCCCTTTGTTACAAAATCCTTATATATTTTTTTTTCGTCCTATCATATATGGCTCTTGCGTTCGAAGCCCTCATCATGGGGTTCACAGTAAACGCATTGAGTCCGTTCAGAAGAACTTTTTACTTTTCGCTTTACGCGGTTTGAACTGGGATCCAAACAGCGGTTACCCTCGTACTCTAGTAGACTTCTCCTAATTAACTTACCTTCTTTAGCTAACCGTAGAACCATGCTTGGCATTACGTTTATTTTTAACCTTATCCACGATGACGCGTAAAGTGCTGACTTGTTGGGTCAGCTTCACGTACCGAAATTATTATTATTATTACAAGGGCCTTGTTGCACTGCGACCAGATGTTAGGTCTTTTGTGCCGGCCTGTAGGATTAGGGTAAAGCCCCTATACCTGGGCTTTTAATAAAAGAAAGCACTTTGGTAGGGTCTATTTGTTCCCAGATCCTGTAGGGGGGAATAAGTTCACCTCCTAGATGTTGAAGTCGACGTCTGATTAGCGAGGATGTGTTCCGATGTTTCTTGCTCCATCTCGCAGAATCTGCATGTGTCGACTTCTGAAAGTTTTAATTTCTTAAGGTGATACCTAAGGTTGCATTGACCTGTTAGGTAACCTGTTAGAGTGCGAATTTCACGTTTTGCGAATTTGCGTTTTGATCGCGTCATCTGGGGGACGAGAAATTCTTTGGCTTGTCTCAGCCCTGCACTGTCGGTCCAGTGACGATTTATCTCCGAATCCTCCCATTTCCTGAGTATTTCTCTTTTGTGTCCTTTCGATAGTCCACAGAACGGCTCAGGGCCGATAAAAGGTGTCATTGCCCCGCGCTTAGCTAGGGTGTCTGCCACCTCGTTTCCTGTATGGCCTTCATGCCCTGGTACCCAGCCCACCGTTAGGGTCTTTTTGGAGGCAAGGGAATTCAGCTGTTGGAAACAGGTCTCTACAAGTCCGGACGAGATCGTGAAGGAACTCAGCGCAATGAGCGCTGCCTGACTGTCCGAGAAGATGTAAATTCGTGTGCCTTGCATTTTCCTGCGAAGGCATTCACGAGCACAGATTTCTATGGCGTGTATCTCAGCTTGGAAAATGGTGGGCGACTTACCCATGGCTATGGATTTGTTGAACCTTGGTCCGAAAATACCAGCCCCGGTGTCACCGTTTTCCAGTTTTGACCCATCAGTGTACCATGTTTGTGATCCACTGGGTAGAGATATTGATTTTGTTTTCCATTCATTCCTAGTATATAGGACTACAGAGAAGTTTCTGTGGAGAACAAGTCTTGGTTTCTGATCGTTAGTTACGCGCAGAATGGGATCATTTATTAGGGGTTCAAGGACCCTAAGATGCATGGTAAGATCACCGCTTTTGATGTTGGTGATGTTTTGAAGGCGAAGTGCCCCCAGGCAGGCCTCCTTTTTCAATGTAATTGGTAAAGGGGGTATGCCAGTTATGACTCCTAGTGCTGCAGTGGGGCATGTCCGGATGGCTCCAGTGATGCCTATGCAGACCAGTCGTTGTAATTTGGTGAGTGCAGCCGCAGCCGTCCTCTGGGTAGATTTCGTCCACCA
Source organism: Drosophila aff. chauvacae BK-2020 (assembly GCA_018903765.1). NCBI lineage: Eukaryota > Metazoa > Arthropoda > Insecta > Diptera > Drosophilidae > Drosophila > Drosophila aff. chauvacae BK-2020. The sequence continues at coordinate 28,637 of JAEIGO010000871.1, read as the reverse complement.
AGCAAGAGATGCATAGGTTAAGATCGGTTTTACCACAGTGTTAAAAGACCAGTAGATCATTTTGGGACTTAGGCCCCATGTTCTACCGTAAAGCCTGTTGCAAGCAAAGTGTGCTCGAGTGGCTTTGTTTATAGTCTTTTCTAGGTGTGCATTCCAGTTGAGTTTGGAGTCAAGTGTGACTCCTAGGTAGTTGGCCTCAACCGAAAAGTCGATAATGGACCCATTTAGGGATGGTCTCCTTAGAGAGAGACCTTTTCCTAGTGAATGGGACTATAACAGTTTTGGATGGGTTTATGGACAATCCTTTGTCCTGACACCATCTGTTGGCTATATCTAGGGCTTGCTGCATGCGGTCCGAGATGGTTTGCTCATGCCAGCCCACTATATAGATGACTAGATCATCAGCGTAGCCTTGAGTGGGGAAGCCTAAATTGTTGATCTCATAAAGTAGCTCGTTGATGACCAGAGTCCACAGGAGGGGAGAGAGTACTCCCCCTTGAGGGCACCCCCGTGTGGCTGTGATTGAGGTCATAGTTCCTCCAAGGTCTACAGTTATGATTCTGGATTTAAGCATTTCCAGAATTCACCTAATAATAGGTGTGGAGACATTCTTGCGTACAAGAGAGGCACGTATAGCCTCGTATGACGTGTTGTAGAAAGCTCCTGAGATGTCTAAGAAGGCACCTAGTGCTATCTGTTGAGCGCCAATGGCCTTTTCAATGGTTGTTGTAAGGCTATGTATGGCGGTCTCAGTTGATTTACCAGCTTGATACGCATATTGGTACTTGTTTAGGGGATGTTGCTTGAGATTTACCTCCCTGATGTGCTGGTCGATTATCTTCTCCATGGTTTTGAGGAAGAAGGAGCTAAGGCTAATCGGTCTATATGATTTAGGCAATTGGGAATCTTTCTTCCCTGCCTTTGGGATAAACACGACTTTTACTTTAGCCCAGTTGCTTGGTATGTGTCCAAGCAGGAGACTGGCTCGAAATAGACGGACCAGGGGGAGTGCGATTAGGTGCAGTCCCCGCTGCAACAGGCATGGATATATACCATCCGGTCCGGGTGATTTGTATGGGCTGAAACTTTGTAATGCCCATTGTACGCTATTTTGATGAAACATCCTATAGGGCATGTTTCCAATACGTTCTGAGCGATGGGGGGTTCCCTCTCTCAGCCCCATTGGAGTCTGCCACCATAGTCACATGCAGGTGTGGGCACTCTCCAGTCTCAGAGAGGTAGGTTGGTGCCTCTCTCTGTGAGATGGGTTGCTCCACAGCCACACACCCAGGAAAGTGAGTAGCCAGGAGTAGGCTACTCGTCTCCTTTGGGTTGTTTGTGTATGTTCCATCCGGCTTTTTCAGCGTGCAGATGCCGTTTGAGTGGTCTTTGGAGAGGGCTTTTTGCAGCCTAACAGCTTCCGGGAGAGATGAGATCTGCCCGCAGTGTTGACGCCAAGTAGCCCGTTTTGACTTTCTCAGCTCTTTATTATAGAGCGTTAAAGCAGATGTGTAGGAGTCCCATGAGGCCCTCCCACTCCTCGCCTTATTGAAGAGCCTGCGCGCAGCTTTTTTGAGATCGTCAAGGCTTTTGTTCCACCAGGGAACAGCCCTTCCGGTCTTGCGTACCTTTTGGTCGCAGCTGGCGTGATCTACATTCCTATGAAGCACAGTAGCTTCACGCTCTAACTCGTCTGTGGATGTTATCGGACGGGTCGAGCAGTCTCTGGATTGCTCAAGTTCAAAACAGAAGAGATCCCAGTTGGTTTTCCTGGGATTTCTGGTGACTAGGCCACATTGCAAGGCACATCCTATGTCAAATCTAATGTGCTGGTGATCTGACATAGTGATCTCATTTGCAACGTGCCAGTTTGAGACAACGGACAACATATTTGTACTACAGAGAGTCAGGTCAAGGACCTCCTCTCTAATGGCATTAATAAATGTGGGTTCGCTGCCCTGGTTTAGTAATCCTATGTTATTACTAATAATGTATTCAAGAAGGTACTCACCCCTCTTGTTGATGTCACTGCTCCCCCAGACCGTGTGATGTGCATTGGCATCACAGGCGATTATCCATCTGAGCCGGTTTCTCTGGCAGTGCTCTATCAGGGCACAAGTAGCCGCCGTAGGCACCTCCTCCGAGTCGCCGGGTAGATAGGCGGAGGCCAACACTGCCTCCTGCTCGCCGTGGGCGGTGGGTATTTTGACCCAAACAGCCACCAGGTCCTCAGTTATGAACTGTGAGAGGGGAACAAATGTTAGGTTTTTGTTTATTAACAACGCCGATCTAGGGCGAGGTTGGTTATTTGCATACAGCAACTTACCGGATGGGGTGCTAAGCCCCAGGACACGTCCTGCATTTATCCAGGGCTCCTGGATGAACGCAATGTCCATTGTAGCGAACCTCTCGCAAAGTACGTCTGATGCGGCCTTTGCGTGGTGGAGGTTCGCTTGGAGACATCGGAGGTGTCTCCTGGTGTTGGGGGAAGGGGGAGAGGCGGGGAGGACATTAGTCCGCCCTCTTGCGGCCCCTGGCCGCTATCTTCCGGCCGCGGTTGGTGCCTAGAAGTGCCTCCTCCTCCTGGGTGCGCCTCGCACTCTTGGGAACGCGCCCGGTGCCTCGTGTGGTGCGCCCGGTTCCGCGCGTGATACGCCCATGGAGTGGGGGCGCAGGAACTTCCGCAGTACTGCGGGCTCCTGGGCCATCGCGGTGCCCTGTGGTGTCGCAGCAGCCATAGCAGGGGCACTGGCAGTAGAGCAGGTGGGCTTCTCCGCTGCGGGAACGGGAGCCACTGCCTGTCTTTTTGCCTGCGTGTCGGCCTTAGGCTTAAGGGTAGCCTTGCCAAACGCAAAGTTTAGGCTATGCCCTAGCTCTTTCAGCCGATTGGCCGAAGCTGGGTCCAGCGCGATTGTTATGACCGCCGTGTTCTGCCTAGATTCTCGGTGGAAGACGCGCCAGTCTCCCACGCTTAGGCCACTGTTTTGGCCTTCAATCAGGTCCAGAACCTCTGATGTTTTCATATCCGCATTAGGGAGCGGAAAGTAGCCGATGTAGACAGCGGCACGTGGAGCCTCTGTCTCGGGGACTACTTTTATGTGGGCATCCTTCCACAGCCGGAGCTTGGGCACCTCGGTGCTCAGCCACTCGGCTGTCTTCGCGTCTCCACATGTTATGGCCATCCAGCCTGGTCGGAAGGTGCAGCCCGAAAATAACGGCTTCGTGGAGCCGTGTTTCAGGGCCATCACCCTCGACAGAATGGCGGATTGCACCGTCTTCAGCTGCTCCGTCGTGAGCAGACTTTTCGGGTAGTCCTCAGGGAGTATTGCCATCTTCACGGAGCTGGCTACGTCCCTGTAAGAGGCCATGACACCGACTTGGGTCGACTGCTCCAGTGCTGCCTGCCTGGCCGCAGCAGCGGATGTGGAGGCTACTGGAGCCTCCGTGGCAAGCTGCACTGTTGCAGGACCCTTCGTCAAGGCACTAGGTGCCGCGGTTTTGGTCATGGGCCTCTTATTCGACACTCCTTCTGGGGTCGTGTTGGCCGATCTACCTCGTTTATTGGTCCCGCCACTCTTGCTAGGCACTGCCCTAGGAGGGTCCATAGGCTTCTGGGCGAGCCTTTTGGCCTCCTCTAAGGGTATGCCGTTCGCAAGGTGTCTGCGCAACCTTTTTCGTGCGGCGCCCGATAGAGCGATCCGCTTTATTTTATCTACCTTGGGAGAGGCGAGAAGGGCTTCTTCCTGGTGACTAGGCCACATTGCAAGGCACATCCTATGTCAAATCTAATGTGCTGGTGATCTGACATAGTGATCTCATTTGCAACGTGCCAGTTTGAGACAACGGACAACATATTTGTACTACAGAGAGTCAGGTCAAGGACCTCCTCTCTAATGGCATTAATAAATGTGGGTTCGCTGCCCTGGTTTAGTAATCCTATGTTATTACTAATAATGTATTCAAGAAGGTACTCACCCCTCTTGTTGATGTCACTGCTCCCCCAGACCGTGTGATGTGCATTGGCATCACAGGCGATTATCCATCTGAGCCGGTTTCTCTGGCAGTGCTCTATCAGGGCACAAGTAGCCGCCTAGGCACCTCCTCCGAGTCGCCGGGTAGATAGGCGGAGGCCAACACTGCCTCCTGCTCGCCGTGGGCGGTGGGTATTTTAACCCAAACCGCCACCAGGTCCTCAGTTATGAACTGTGAGAGGGGAACAAATGTTAGGTTTTTGTTTATTAACAACGCCGATCTAGGGCGAGGTTGGTTATTTGCATACAGCAACTTACCGGATGGGGTGCTAAGCCCCAGGACACGTCCAGGGCTCCTGGATGAACGCAATGTCCATTGTAGCGAACCTCTCGCAAAGTACGTCTGATGCGGCCTTTGCGTGGTGGAGGTTCGCTTGGAGACATCGGAGGTGTCTCCTGGTGTTGGGGGGAGAGGGGAGAGGCGGGGAGGACATTAGTCCGCCCTCTAGCGGCCCCTGGCCGCTATCTTCCGGCCGCGGTTGGTGCCTAGAAGTGCCTCCTCCTCCTGGGTGCGCCTCGCACTCTTGGGTACGCGCCCGGTGCCTCGTGTGGTGCGCCCGGTTCCGCGCGTGATGCGCCCATGGAGTGGGGGGCGCAGGAACTTCCGCAGTACTGCGGGCTCCTGGGCCATCGCGGTGCCCTGTGGTGTCGCAGCAGCCATAGCAGGGGCACTGGCAGTAGAGCAGGTGGGCTTCTCCGCTGCGGGAACGGGAGCCACTGCCTGTCTTTTTGCCTGCGTGTCGGCCTTAGGCTTAAGGGTAGCCTTGCCAAACGCAAAGTTTAGGCTATGCCCTAGCTCTTTCAGCCGATTGGCCGAAGCTGGGTCCAGCGCGATTGTTATGACCGCCGTGTTCTGCCTAGATTCTCGGTGGAAGACGCGCCAGTCTCCCACGCTTAGGCCACTGTTTTGGCCTTCAATCAGGTCCAGAACCTCTGATGTTTTCATATCCGCATTAGGGAGCGGAAAGTAGCCGATGTAGACAGCGGCACGTGGAGCCTCTGTCTCGGGGACTACTTTTATGTGGGCATCCTTCCACAGCCGGAGCTTGGGCACCTCGGTGCTCAGCCACTCGGCTGTCTTCGCGTCTCCACATGTTATGGCCATCCAGCCTGGTCGGAAGGTGCAGCCCGAAAATAACGGCTTCGTGGAGCCGTGTTTCAGGGCCATCACCCTCGACAGAATGGCGGATTGCACCGTCTTCAGCTGCTCCGTCGTGAGCAGACTTTTCGGGTAGTCCTCAGGGAGTATTGCCATCTTCACGGAGCTGGCTACGTCCCTGTAAGAGGCCATGACACCGACTTGGGTCGACTGCTCCAGTGCTGCCTGCCTGGCCGCAGCAGCGGATGTGGAGGCTACTGGAGCCTCCGTGGCAAGCTGCACTGTTGCAGGACCCTTCGTCAAGGCACTAGGTGCCGCGGTTTTGGTCATGGGCCTCTTATTCGACACTCCTTCTGGGGTCGTGTTGGCCGATCTACCTCGTTTATTGGTCCCGCCACTCTTGCTAGGCACTGCCCTAGGAGGGTCCATAGGCTTCTGGGCGAGCCTTTTGGCCTCCTCTAAGGGTATGCCGTTCGCAAGGTGTCTGCGCAACCTTTTTCGTGCGGCGCCCGATAGAGCGATCCGCTTTATTTTATCTACCTTGGGAGAGGCGAGAAGGGCTTCTTCCTCTTCCTTGGTGATGTTGTCGGTGCCAGAGCCTTGTTAACAGACGTCCATGGCTTCTTCGGGCTCCCGAGTGGGTTCGATCTCGATCGATTTGGGGCTGCTGTTTCATTGTTACTTTTGTTGGTTTCCATGTATTGGTCCCACGAGTAGTGAGGAAGGAAGTATCCCCCGGGGCAGAGCCTCATACCCCGGATCGGGCGCTTGTACGACCGGAGGTGCCAGGTATCCGGAAGCCACCGTTAAAAGACACACTAACGTAGTGCCATTCATCACAGGGGCACGGTACGGTAACACCGGTGATTACGGGTTTTTTCGAGTTGTCCTCTCTAGATCCGCCATATTTAGTCTAGAGCAGGGGCACCTCGAGCAGGATGTGGTTCTTCACCACGTAGTAGTCGGCATGTGACCGCCAACTACCACTAGCTGAGTCGGATCAACGCGGCGACAGGCGCACACGCTTCACTGACATAGCCTTAGCCCCCCACGTACCGAAATACTAGATCCTATATTCCTTTAGAGTCTTATGTGCAAATTTTAACGATTTGTACATGATAACATCAAACGTAGATAGCCTTCCCCAACTAAAAACCTTAATACTAACCCACTTAGTACGCATGCAGGCAAACAGTCTGGCAGCACGCCAGTAGTCACTTCCTCGTAATCTTTTTCTTTACTTTCATTTGTCGCGCCTACTAACACTTAACACGAACAGGCACGTGCTTGGTGTCAGATGGGCCACTTGAATGTACTTATCGTAGTGCATCAACGTCCAGTTAACAATGCCTGGTTGCATTAGAAAATATGTCTCTACAAGGTTTTGGGCATAGTTTAATTGGTAGAGAGATGAGCACTATATCTGACTACATGATACCCAGAACGTGCCCGAATGTAAAAACAACAACAGCATTCAAGGGACCCGATGACTGGAAAACAGGTCAGGACCATTGTTAACACCTCAATATATACACCGACGGCTCCAAGCTAAATTGAGGAGTAGGAGCGGGCGTATCCTGAATAGACCCTTAAATATGGCTGTTGTAAAAGCTTCCAAGCTAATGCGGCATATTCCAGGCGGCAGTATTCGCCATATCGGAAAAGCGGCAGAGCTTGCGCTTGAGCATTGGTCGCCAACACGAAGCAGTCAATTTGTTCGTAGACAGTCAAGCGGCGATAAGATCCATGCAATCGTCTGCGGTCAGTTCCAAAAATGTACTTGCAAGCAGAGAGGTAATAGATATCCTTCACACGACCACGTGCGGATCTATTAGGTTCCCAGGCACCAGGGCATCGATGGTAACGAGAACGTAGACAAACTTGCAAAGTCAAAAGGGCAAGTGAGAAAGAGCTGAAAACGTTCCTGTCTTCCTAAGAACGCTCCAAAGCAAATTAAAGAGACGGGCTGACGCACGAGCAAAGAGAAGATATAGTAGAACACAATCTGAAAAATATTAAACACCATGTGCAGAGAGCGCAACGAAAAACTCAGTGACTACGTGCTACATCTTCCAAGGCCACTGCCTAGCTGCGGCACATGTTTGGCATTACCGACAACGACAAATGCTGGAAATGTAATAGGTCCGGCTCTAACGAGGGCAAGAATAAAATTCCTGGACGCTCCGGTTCTGGCAACGCTAGAAGATGCCTTCAAGAAGAGGCCATGCGAATTATTTGCCTTAGCGAAAAGTACCTCGATCCTCAAGAATTCCGAAACCAGCGTAAACATTCTCTAGGTTCAATCAAAAAACCCCCGGACAACTATTGGCCGTTCTGGCCTATGCGTGGCCCCGAGAGGGCCATCCGGCTTAACCTAACCTAACCTAAGTGCATTACACAGTTGCCTTCCCTTGGGAGTCACGAGGCGTGATCCCCAGTGGGTGTGTTTAGCGTTGTAGTCTCCTGCAGCTATGAAGCGATCCCCCAGTGTGTTGTTCTACATGTTCCATGATTTAAGCTTCAGAGACAGTAAAGCAGGTGGGCATCAGACAGCGGCTATGCAAGGGTTCCCGTTTTATGACTGGACTTTTATGGACGTGACTTGCAAGTAATTTGTTGAAATTGGTGTTTGATGCGTTCTCTGATTAAAAGGCCTGTTCCGCCGTGGGCTTTGTCATCCGGATGATCTGTGCGGTACAGGGTATAACCTCTTATATGGAAATTATATCTCCCTGTGAGGTGCGTTTCAACCAGCAGCATGTTATACGTAGGTTGGACATTACTTATTTGGACTTTTGTGCTACACGCAAATGAATCACCATATTCTGGATCTGAATAAGGGTCTGCATAGTCGTTTTCGTAAATGACTTGAGTTCCATCATACTTTGATGCATGGTAAACATCATGCTTTGTGATTGCCCTGGACCTGCTGAGCTTTTTCTGGGTGTGGCTAGGGTGGAATTTCTATGTTTGTTCCTAAGGCTTTGGGGAATGAGATGCCCTTAATGGTATTTATTTAAAATACCTTTATTTAAAAATACGTCAGGCGTGCTTCTTGAGTTATAGTACGCATTTTGCGTGTTTTGTTGACGCTTAGTTACTCGTCGCTTGCGAGTCTTCAGCTCCTTGTAGACCGCATAGCCTCTGTAGTTTGCCGTATGGTTTCCTCCGCAGTTTGCAAATTTTTTTTCTTTTTTTGGGTCTTCTTTGTAGGTTGCGCAGTTACGGAGTTGTGGAAGTCTCCGCAGACTGACCGAAGCGTGCAGTACGTAGCATAGTTGCTCACCGCCTGCCAATTGGCATTGCTGACAAGCATCATTTCGACCAGGTTGTCCACACTGATCTGGCCTAGGATCTCCTCCAGTCGGCTCCTCTCGCTCTCAAATTGCCCGCAGAAGAACACTACGTTCTCCGCGGTATCCTCGGAGCCGTTTGAACACCAAGCGCAGGCAGTGCTGTCCTCATGCACGCGCGTGTGGAGGTACCCTTTGAAGCACCCATGGCCGCTCAGGACTTGGGTCAGGAAGAAGTTGACCTGGCCGTGCTTTCTGCCGGTCCACGGCTCGAGCCTGGGAATAAGCCGGTGGGTCCAGCGTCCTTTTGTCGATGACACCCAACGGGTTTGCCAGGCTTGGAGGGTGTCAGCCTTCACAACAGAGCGTGCCTGCTTCTTCTCCGCCGGTGGGAGTGCTCTTCCGTGCAGCCGCCCGAACAGGGTGGCCTGTTCCTTGGCCAGGAGATTCAGCTAGGACCAGTGCCGCCTGGTCAGACACTGTTCGGAATGCGCTGCATTTAAGTAGAGCGGCGAGCCGGTGCGTCGCATTCATTCCGCGGCTGTACGAGGGTGTCGCCATGGTGTGCGCACAGACCAGAGCAGCGTACAGCAGGTTTGCTCTCGTCACGCTCGTAAGGAGTCTACTTCCTTGTTTAGGGCCTCTGCGGTTCAGCATGATCCGAGACAGCACCCGGAAGGATGTAGCCGCCTTGGTGCTGACATAAGCGAGGTGCTCACGGAACGAGAGCCTTGTATCCAGCATGACACCAAGGTATTTCATCGCTCTGGACGATCTGATCGATGTGCCGCCCACCTCGATGGTTGCGGTTTTGACCTTCTTTCTGCTGCTTACCAGTACGGCTTCCGTCTTATGTGGCGCTAGCTGCAGGCCTACGCTCGACAGCAATGAGCTGATGGGCACGATGCACGAGTTGCAGGTCTCTTCGGCACGAGATAGCATCTTATCCACGACGACCACCGCAATGTCGTCGGCGAAGCCCACGAGCTCAGACCGACCGGGCAGTGAAAGGCGCAGCACTCCGTCGTACATCGCATTCCATAGTAGCCGTGCTAGTACGGAACCTTGAGGTACACCGCAGGAGAGCTCAACCAACTCCGCGCCGTCGGAGGTGGAAAACTCCAACGTACTTTCCTCGAAGTAGCTGCCGTCCTTCTGGTCGTGGAGACCATCTCAGCTATCGCCTTCATCCTGGCGTCCTGGGAGCGAGTCACCAGGCACAGAATCTCGCCGTATGAAGACTCCGAAGAAGGGCTGAGGATCAGCGCGTCTCGTCTCGTCCGCTGGCGTCGTGTTGGGCGCTTACTCCGTTCGGGGCCCGTCCGGTTGACCCCTCTTGGGTTAATCCCTGGCTTGGCGCGGTGGGTCTCGGCTACCAGCCGTTCATTGCGGCCGGCAGCATCCGTCACCGCAGAGTAGCTCGGCTTCTTGGGATTAGCTCGGAGCGTGGGAGACGTTTGGCAGCCCATCTCCGATGAGGTGCTCTTCGGGGGACTCCTCGGGCTTGCCTGGCAAGCCCGGTCCGCGGTCTCCTTGGTGCAGGTGTCTCCGTACCTGCTTGTGTGCTGCTGGACTACCAGCTGGAGCTCCTTCAGTCTGGCGAGTGCGTTCCTAATCGACTGGTTAGCACCCCGTGCCTTCTGGTCCTTAACCTTAATGAGAAGGTCGTCCAGGATAACGCCCATCTCCTTCAGTTAGGGCGCGAAAGCTTTGGCCCTTTTAGTCGGGTACGCAAAGCCGGTAGGGCTAGGGGAGTCCCTGCCCATTTTCGGGGTAGCGGAATCTGCCTCAGTTTCGATACCTGAGGGATTTCGGGCTGACTTCGGTGCTAGCGCGGGCGTTGGCGGGGCGCCTAAAGAAGGCGTTCGTTGAAGCTTAGAGCCTTTTTGAAAGGCCTTCAGCGCAGTGTCGCTGGTAGTCGCACTTGTCGCTTTTAATGGGGCGTCGGCCAAGTGGGCCGCCGGCGCTGCCATGACAGGTGGAATGCAGGTTAGGGCCTCCAGAATCTGTGCCCTAGCCGCGGCGCTAACCGCGGGTGGATTTACACACTTAGTGTGGCTGCCACCTGGAGTAGTTATGTTATTCTCCGGCATTCCTTTTTTGAAGCATGTGACCCCTGCTTACGGGTTTTGCGTTTTATACCTTCCGCCAGGTTATGAAAACTGTCGACCGATGCGGTGCAGACGCAGACCAAACCGCCGGCCAGTGTGGCACAGACGCGGTGTGGATTTTGAGAGTCGTCGCTAGATGAATCTGCCGGCCAGTGTGGCTCAGGCGCAGACTGCTCGGCCGCCCAATGAGGGACAGACGCTGAGCTTAGCGAACGTGGCTAGTGTTTACACATTGCGGGGCTTCCAACGGAGGCCGAGGGTTTCTCCCCGGCTTAACCGATGGGGGTTATACCGCCCCGTCTCGGTCGCCAGAGCCCCGTTTCTAGGTGTACCGCACACGCGGGGGGGATGGCAGTTGGTCTGCTCCGTGACCTTTACCACCTCGTAGGCCACCGGTGTGCTGGGAGGGAGTTTCGAGTCTGAAACCTGCCTCCATGCCAAAGGATCTGAGCAGCAGCCCAAAACAGTATACTACTGTAAATTGCTGCCTTTGCACAAGTGCGTGACGTAGCAAGTAGCTTTGATCAGCCTACTCAGCTATGATCACCAGCGCCCCCTGTCGGTCGAACGCCCGCTGGAGCTTACAGATGGAAGCTTAAGCATTACGGAAGAAGTGATCTTACGTCATTACTCCCATATCGAGCACTGGTTCGACAGCTGACCTGACAATAAGCTGGCATGATATGCCACATCGTGCGGGTCGCCACCTTGGTATTAGAAATTACCAACGGAAGAAGAGAAAGTGGGACAGAGCTCCCATGAGAGAGATTCCCCCCACTTACCCCTGCCGCTGAAGCGGCTGACAACGTCTGGATAACTCAGGAGGGCGGAGCGAGGTCCGAGGTTTCAAATCCGCACAGATATGTACCGCCTGGCGTTCAGCACACCGTCTCACACACTCACGAACCACCACCATCTCAGGTTTGGCTGTTTTACGGCCTTCCCGGAGGAGCACCCGGGAAACACAACCTCACCGTTTGACGCCTGACAGTTGGTAGGTGTAGAAGTTCTTATTTGTTTCCGACAGGTACTTAGAGATAGCTCGGAAATGTTTTTCAGATTTCGTTTAAACTTTGGTTTCTTAGATGTTCCCTTTAATAAGCGGAACAATATTGAAATGATCGTCCCCGATCATTTTATATATGGGCAATTCCACGAGAAGGTCAACCGCAGCAAAAACAGAAAATATGCTCTAAAATTAATATTTTTAACATAGTAACATTAAGAAATGTTTCAATTGATCAAATTTGAAATTATTTATCATATTCTAAAACAAATTTCGAAAAATTCGAAGGCATACTCGCGCAAATGCGATTTTTCATAATTTTTGATGAAAAACACCATAAATAAGATCATCTTGTGTTTCGTTAAAAACTTCCAAAGCAGAGGAATTATGTTTGGACTTTTGCATTCTATCATCACTGGGAGATTGCAAAGAGTCAAAAGTGACCACATTTATACTTTTCTGATTTACTTAAATAGTAAAAAAGCATCATGAAAAGTACGATGGAAAAACATGTCCCGTGCGACATGTCCCGTGCGACATCGATACAAAGTCAATTTAAAAAAAAGTAAAACGATCTTTTTGCCTTAAGCCAAAAACAATATTAAGATAAATGATGGCACAACATTTTAAAATTAGACTCATTAAAATATTGCTTTAGGTTTCGCTAAACTTTGACTTTAAACGGTAGGCCGACAAAATGACTTCCATTTTTTGTCCCGTGCGACATCGGTAGTTTTTTGCACTTATCTTGAAAATGAAAAGTTGACCGAACTCAACTTTTTCACCAATAATAGAGCTATGGGAGAGTAATAATTTAAACATACTCGCCAAATTTGAGTTGCTTTAATTGTATCTTTTTTTTTTATTTAAAAGCGTAAAAGTGTCCCGTGCGACATCATGGAATTGCCCATATTGATAAAATATATATATATTTTATATATTGATAAAATATATCAATATATATTGATATATTGATATTTTTGATAATTTGATATTTTTTTCCTTATAACAATAGTTGGGGGCTATGGTTTCTTTTGGTTCTCCTGCCCCTGCTCTGCTGGTTTTTCCGCCTCTCCTAAGATTGAAAATCGGTTATCATTGGAACTCCTAGTTTGTTTGTTGCTTTTGTTGGTATGTTTGATCTTGGGTTTATTACTAACCGTGTTTTGTTGGATGTAGTGATCCATACCGGTCTGTATAGTTGGGACCGCTTGTTGCTTATCGAATCTTACGGTTTTTGCTGTCATTGCATTTTGCTCTGCAGCCTTTGATTTGATTTCGGTATTGGTTGTGCTTTTCCTGCGACTGCAGAAATTGTAGCACTGCTAGTTGTAGGAGCTTGGTTGGTTTGGCATTGGTAGCTCCATGATGTAGGATTTGGGGTGAGCAGAGTGGGTGACGACGGTCAGTAGAGCCGGGTTGCTTTTTGTTGACTTGTTTTCTTAGTCGATATCGCGTGTTGACAAATAAGACTAACTGGTGTTTCTGTGATTTACGAAGCTTCTAGGCTAATTCTTTGGATCGCTGCTCTTGAGCATATTATATATGGGTAACTCTCTGATATCGAACGCGACATTCGTACACATTCGAACTTGTAAAAAAAGTGTACCAAGATTTTTTTAATTTTTACAAAATATGACACTTAAAGCTCTTGATTAGCACTATAGTATATACATATATAGTGACATATCCATAAGTCCCTTAGACTTAAGTACATGCCCACCTTACACAACACCACAGCGTACACACAATATACATACCCAACACTACCCTACACTTAACAAATATAAATCAACATACCCCACACTACCCTATATGTACCAAACTGTCACCCAAAACCTAAAGACAAGGCCATATGGAAAATCCCCAAAAATCGAACAAAGGATGTAATCGGAACTCCAGACTCATTAGCCACTGGTAGACTAAACATAAAAGTCCAAGTCCTCATCCAATTGTCACGATCCCACGATCAAAGTTCAGAATCGCCAAAACTCGAAAACAAAAGTTTAGTTTACAAGATCGTAAAATCAAATTGAAGAGCAACTTGTATCCAAGAGCGAATGCACTTGAATCCAAGAGTAAGAGCAAAGATAATTAGAACTCCAAAGCTCTCTCCAAATTCTCTTAGGACCCTAAGTCCAAAGTCCACATCCCAAAAGCTCGAAACCGAGGCTTGAACGTTAATCAATCCAGATCAATAAGCAGAGTTCAGTTTGAGACCTAATAGTATTCGGTCGGTGTTCTTCTCCTATAAATACTATTGTAATATTTGGTTGAATAAAGATTATATTTTTTTGACTTACAAGTATTACAAACGTGTAATTGTCGCAGTCGGTAGGATCAACAAGTTAATACGGTACTGGGCAATTGAAAGGATACGTAATACAACTAACTATCCTAGCCTGGCGAATTAAACAGTGATTCAAAACTATTTGTGATCCGCAAAAGAATCTAAATGCAAGTAGTATTCTAAAGACAAAATCCCGTGTGGTCAGAGACAATCTGTATTAAAATAAAAACCCGTGCGGTCAGAAACAAAATTTAATCTGAAATTTTTAATTCCGTACGTTTATCAAAACCTAAAAACCCAACAACATTTAAACTCGGTACAACAATAATTCCGTGCGTTTAAATAAAACCCAAAAACAGACAATCCTGTGCAATAAGGATTCTGTACATTTAAACAAAAAACTACAAAACACCAAGAACTCACACAAACCTAAAATGGCAAACCCTCCGCAACTCTCCGAAATTCATTTGAATCAATTCTTGCACCAAATCAAAGAATTGAACTATTACGATGGTTCACCTGGCAAACAGTGCGGATTTGTCAACTCAGTTGAGCATCTACTCAGCCTATACCCTACCCAAGATAACCGGCAAGTACATACTTATCATGTATGGAGCTGTAAAACGCTTACTAGTGGACGCAGCCCAAGAAGTCGTCATCCAAGAACGAGGATGGAAGTAAAAGCAACTTTAGCAATGGCATTCAAGGACCACAGACCCTATATTTCAATGATAAGACAGCTGGAAGACGTATCATACCCTGGAAGCCTCAGTAAGTTCATCGAGAAGCTTGAGCATCAATATTGGAATATGTATGATAAGCTAGAATTAGAAACATATCCTATTGATAAAGTAAACTATACTGAAATGCTAAAAAGAACTGCTAAAGATGTAATAAGACGAAATTTGCACACGAAGATATTGGAAGTATTTATAAAGTAAATCAAGCCACAATGAAGTTTGGCCCAAATAATTCCAGTTCAGAAAATCGACGTTCTAATAGATCAGAAGAAAATAGACGTAAGAACAGAGGAACTGGTAGACAAGATAACAATCAGAGATATCAAAACATCAATAACCAAAGATATTATTAATTACGGTACATATTATTCCAGAACAAATCAGAATAATTCACAGCCTACTAATTCAAACCAGGCAAATACAAACCAAAATCAATACGTCACTCGTCCCATACCAGGTGGTCAAAGGGGAAAGTATTATACGTTTAGAAGGGACATAACCCAAGGTCAACAGAACAATCCTCTTAATAATTTCTTAAACTCTCAACCTTCGACTTCAAATAATCAGGGACCTACAAAGAGACAACTCGAAAGTCAGAGCGGGCAAACTGAAATGGATGTAAATTTTCATCAAGTTGCCTCGGACACTCAGATATCACAAGAGGACGAATCAGTCCCCATGTGCGAATAGGGTACCACAATAAAAATTGCAAAGGAATGATCGACACAGGATCCTCCATCAACATCATAAGAGAAAATTTTGAAAATGTAGAAGAAGAAGAGGAAGACCTGACGGTATATACTATTAATGGGGCGATAAAATTAAAGAAAAGCATAATCCTATTCCGTATGTCCGTCCGTTCAGAAATTCTACGTTCATACATTTTCGGACAATTATGATTTCCTGTTAGGTCGAAAGTATCTAGAAGATACTAAAGCAAAAATAAACTACGAAAATGAAACGGTAACCTTAGGCTCAAGAACCTTTAGGTTTTTCTATGAAGAAAAGAAGGGCGAGACCACATCAAAATGCCTCGACCCCAAACCATAAATTGATTCTACTCCAGTGGAGAAAATCAATCAAATGAAGCAAAAGGTTAAGACCGCACCTAAGTACCGTAAACCAAAGCCTCAAGTTAAACACCAAAAGAAGGAGACCGCATCCAAAAAATGCCGCACTTCAAAAGTTGTTGGTGACACAGTGGATGATGATACAACACATCTCAATCCCATGTCCGTTGACAACGAACTAGTCAACTTCGCGATCAACAACGAGTTACGCGAATGCAATGAATATAGATTGGAACATCTTAATGTAGAAGAAGTTGGATGTTTAAAGAAAGTCCTATACGAATATAGAGACATTCAGTATAAAGAAGGCGAAAATTTGACTTTCACAAGAGTAGTATAATAACGCTATTTTCGGGACCTTTGATGTCGTCAATAGAGGTGCAGAAACATCGATGAAAACATCGATGCATCGATGTTTTTGAAATTTCCTAAAACATCGATGTATTTTTTTGACCATCGATGTTTCTGTGTCGTCACTATCTAATGCTAAAATAAACGTGAATTTCATGAATTTAAAAAATATTAAAAAAATTTGTAAAACTTCGATGTTTCATCGATCCTTCTGCACTTTTACCCGCATCGATGTTTCATCGATGTTTTTTGTGAAAAACATCGAAACATCGATGTCTCCATATATCGATGTTTCTGCACCTCTAGTCGGCAAGGGTAATAAAATGCATTTAATGGGTTAGCTGTCAAAATTAAGTAATAAATAATGCAATTAATGAGGGTTAGATGTCAACCTGTCAACCGAGGGGGTAATAAAGATGGAATAAATTAGGGTCACAGCATGTAAAAGGACACTTGAGAAACAAGTATTCAAGGGTTCCCACGATCGCGAGTGATCCTGTCCCGCACGTGTATGTTTATCAGGCGCATGTCCTCGTTCACCCACGACCCTCCACTTAAAAAAAGGACGGAGTGTAATGGAAAGGGATGCACCGCAGCGATCCCGCGCCGCAGCGATCCCGCGCCGCAGCGATCCTGCCTCGCACGTGTACGTTCACGAGTAATCCTGAGTCAAAGGGAGGGTGTGTAATTGAAGAAGCGAGCTAAATTCCTAGGAAGGACGCTCACCAACGACCCTTGAAAAGGATAGTCTGTGATTTTCCCAACTCTCCCTCCATATACAACTGATCGAATGCTTGAAACATCATGTTGAATTAGTCAACGCAACTAGGAGTGTGTGGGGTTGGGTAAATGGATACACTTGTAACGCTTTCCCAGTGTGTTGGGGTTGGGTAAATGGATACACTTGTAACGGTTTCCCAACGAGGACGATCATCCAAGACCCTTGAAAAGGATAGTCTGTGATTTTCCCACACTCCATCCACATACAACCGATCGAATACTTGAAACAACATCTTGAATTACTCAACACAACTAGGAGTGCGTGGGAGTTGGGTAGATGGATACACTTGTAACGGTTTCTCAACGAGGACGGTCACCCAAGACCCTTGATAAGGACAGTCGGTGATTTTCCCGCTGGATCCTCATGTTTCGGTTTCTCAACAAACTCGAGAAGCATCCCACCCATCATCTCAAATCCACGAAACCCAAATCTGAAAACGAATTTTACGTAAGTCCCATTTCCCAATAAAAATGTATGAAATTTTATTTTTGTGTATATAATATATTTTTTATTTTTCAAGTACAATAATCAGAAACAATGTTCTAAATTTACATACATTTTTATAATTTTTAGAGATTTTTGCGAGCGTACAGTAAAGAAATGACATGCACAGATATCAACTCCTTCACTAACTTCATCATTAGCCCAGCAACAAGATGCGAAATGTTGTCCATGTATATTAGAAACCATCGGTGTATCAGGCATCCTCTTATTAAAATATTTTAATGAATCCTCCAGATATTCCACATGTTCAGGGAAAATTTGTTCTATAAACATTTTCATGAAATTGTTTATTTTTGTCACAAGCTGTTGCATTGTTTTGGGAGTTGTGTTGTTGACTTTGTTTTTGAGTGTTAGCATTTTTGAGCGCTTCGTGAACGTCTACACGAAATGAATTCCAAAATTTGAATAATCTGATGCTTTCTAAATTTTTTAAATGACTCGTTGAACTAAGCCAGTGGCGTATATTCAACTAGTCGATCACGAATGAGAAGGCAATATATCTTTGTATTCATTTGACTCGTATCGGTTAGCTCAGTGGATATTTTAACATCAATCGGTCCTGATTTAACCGACTCATTCTGATAAGAGAGATTAGCAACAACAATGGGGGCTTTTGACTTGAACTCCATGGGTGATAAAAGAGCCCGTGGCTCTCGATTGTAATAGCTCTCTTGAAATTTTGTATACATATCATACAAGACAGCAAACCGATTCTTATTATATTTCACGTTCAAATCTTCGTAAGGGAAAACTTCCGAATTTAAATAAACTTTTGCGTTTCTCAAATTATTTGTAATTAGTTCACCATTTAATGTAAATGCAATGACAGCAAAACGTGAACGTTCTGTACTTGAAGACTACTTAACGTTCCAAATAAACTGTGTACCTTGGACTAGGGTTGGATTGATATAGCAGTCCCAGCTCCGGAAAGCGAGTGGGAGGGTAGCCCCACTTTTTACTATATTAAACATTTTAATTTTGGCACTATCACTCGGAAGGATGTGTGGGATTTTCCAGCTTATATTTGTTATTGCTATTTTATGTGTTTTTTCATCAACAGTTTTATCAAACATATTGTAGGAACATAGTAGAATAACCTTATTGTACATAGTAAAAACATTGTATATAGTGAAATTAAGTATAACATAACGATAGTGTGAACATTGTATTAGAATATAAGGATCGATACAATTGTTTGAGAAAAGATAGATATCGGAAAGTAAGATCTGCGATCACTACTTCCGGTTGGCGTGGTGTGTTCAGTGTTTTTTGTAAGCAAAAGAACAAGCTCATGTTTACAGTTTAACACTACTTTCTTGTAGTCTTCACCGAACCCCATCAACATTTTCAGGGGCACAGAAAAGCTGAAATGTCCTCCCGAAGCGATATTCTCTCCTCCACTCCACCCAGCATTCCTGTAAAGAACTCCCTCCTGTTGACCGACTGATAGAAAGTTCTTAATAGTCGTTGTAATTCCAGTAAATCGTGTCCTATCCAATTCACACCCATTTAACTCATATCTTATTTCATCCAGAGCAAGCCGCTAACACTATTTGTGCTACTTGTTCCTGAATTTGAGTCAATAATTTTGCTAAGTGTTCCTTCAAAGTGATTTAGGTTTTCTAATTTTTAAAGTTTATATTATAAATAATTATTCTGCTGGTCGTAAGTGAAGTCGAATTGATACAGTTTCTCCACGCAAATTAATCAAATCTCCGTCCTGATCAACTATGCGAACTTCAAGCGTGTTGATTTGTCGGGTGTTGACAGGCAAATAAATCAGATTTTTCGGATTTTCATTCATTTTATATTCGGGTACGTTTATTCCAAACTCATGAAGCACATGGTTTGCTCTATTTCCCACATATGACCCGCTAATAATATTACATTCCAATCTAATAGAATTTATTTTTAAAATATTTACGGGATTATCCGAGATGTAAACTTTTGTTTAATTAATGTTTTAATTTTCGTTTATTAAATCCAAATAACTGAACAATTGATCGTTCATGATTGAAATATACCGTCTCATTTTTGGTAACAACTTGAACTTGTAAAGTGTTTGTGTTACATTCAAATTTTATGTAGATTGTGCTGTTTCAGTTTAGTAATAATATATTTTATAATTTCATCAAACTCATATGACCCTACAGGAATTTCTATTACTTTATTCCCAATTTGAAATATATTATTCCCCTTGTCCACATTCGGTATAGAGTTGAATGTATAAAAATCGATTAAAGCACATTCATAGTTACGTTTTAGATCAATTTGTGGACAAAAATTTTCACTTAGTATCGATGTATTCCCATTTAAAGATATTGTTAGTGATGTAGTCATTGTGAAGTTGGATTCTGAACTGTTTATTTTTTATTAATCTCATTATACTTATAACAATATTTATTCGAGTACAATGAATTGATCAAATCCCTTTCTATATCGTCCATTTTCTCATCCTTTGAGATTACTAAAAACCCAAATCTGTCCTCCCAGCACTTCCTTGATATATTCATAAATGTCTCAAACGTCATATCACTTCTCACATGATCACGATATATTCCATGCATGTTGAGTTGATCCTGATTGAATAAAATCAAAAAGTTGGTGTTATCGCGAATAATTTGTTTCGGCACCCGCGTATACGTTTGAGATAAGTAGAACATATCTACGTTCATATGTCTACCGAAAGAGAAAAAGCTTCGGATATTGTCCTGGCGTTCATTGATTACATCGTCGAAGATCATAATATAATTCCTTTTAGCTTCTTGTGGAGATAAAACACTGTCATTCGTTGAAAATGTGTAATACCCCATACCGCGTATTGGCTTGACAAGTTTTTCCAAATACTGATATTTTGGTTGAAATAAACTCTTTGAAAATATATAAATATTTTCAAATTTTAATCCATTTAGACTTTCGATAAGGTTTATCATAACATTAGTTTTCCCACAATTGGATGGTCCAACAATTAAAGCTCTAATTGTGTTTGGTAACAAGGAGCTGTGACGATGTTGTGTACTCTTCTCATTGGACATGAGCGCCTTCAACGTTTCTTACTGTGATGGTTTTATTTTGTGTTAATAAACGCATGTTTTAAATAAAGCTACTTCATTCATGGACAATCACTCGTTAATTGAGGTTTATATAAAATGGGCAAACGACTTTATAATGTTCACGCCAAAAGGGCGCTTATTTTCCGGAGGCAGTGTGATCCCGTACACTCGCTCTCTCTCTCCCTCTTCCACTGCACTTTTGTGCATCGAGCTCCTAGTCCGCTCTCCCCAAGTTAGTTTTAAGGTTCTTCTTGTTAGTAATAATTTACCATCGATCCAATAAAGACCCCTTAACGCACGTCGCGTAATATCCCGAAGTTATTCCGTGTTTTCTTATCGAGTGCATTTCAGAATAAAGCCCTCCGAACATTTGGTCCATCAGAGCCGGATAATTCCACTCCAGCAGTTCCGGTGGCTTTAACACCGCACAAGATAAGTACACATTTTACTTTGCTGCCGGTCATTTTTATGATTTTTGTCTAAATCCGAGTCCGATTGATCCGACACTACGGCAGCTTCCAAGTCCGAATCGCAATTAATTTATATTAATTTTCCGCGAATTCAACATTCAGAAAATGTATGTTTAAATATATGCCATAAGCCACAGTGAAACTTCCAAATTCAAATTTCTCTTCGTTCGCTGTGATCCGCTTGCATTTATTTCCACTTCCTACACCTACGAACATACATATGTCCAACACATACAGTCCACTTCACTTATCTACAATCGGCATCAACAATTTACGCAATAAATATTCGTTTCCTGGATAATAATAGGAAATAAACATTCAAAATCCACAAGTGTAAATTTAAAGATATGTACGTATGCTATAAGCCACAGTGAAACTTCTAGCTCCGAAATTCTATTCGTTCACTGTGTTCCGCTTGCATTTACATATTTACACTCTCCGATATACAATACAGTCCACTCCACTGATCTACGTGCGCCAAAAACAATTTAAACAAAATTAAATAAATATATACACTTATAAATATTTAAACTTAAAATAAATATAGTTGCAATATTTCCTAAACTTTATACTACATAATTCTACAAATTCTACAATTCTAATTCTACAAATACAGTCCACCGCTCCTATAAATAAATAAATATATCCCCAAAATCACGGCACAGAAACGCCGACTTAATTTGTGCATTTATTTATCAGCTCTTCCCTGCTCTATCCTGAGCGGAGCTTCATCCGAATAAACATAAATTTTCCCCGTCGATATTGTACTTCGAACTGATATTGTTGAAGTTCGAGCGCCCACCTCGCGATCCGTCCGGTCTGGTTGTCGATCGAATTTAACCATTTTAGCGCTAGATGATCAGTCACGACTTCGAACCTATACCCCTCAAGGTAACATCTCATCTTTCGGATAGCCCAGACGATTGCCAGGCACTCTTTTTCGGTTACTGAATAGTTCTCTTCGGCTCGCGTTAAGCGCCGACTGGCGTAGGCTATGACTCGCTCCACTTCGTCGATCGTCTGTAGTAGAACGGCTCCTAAACCGTGGTCACTAGCGTCGGTTTGTAGGGAAAACTTCTGTGTGAAGTCTGGGCACGCGAGAACAGGGGCCTCTGTCAGTCGTGACTTCAGTGTCTCAAACGCCTGTTCCTGTTCCGTGTCCCAACTCCATTTCTTACCCTTGCGGAGGAACGTGGAGATGGGTTCAACGATGGCCGCGAAATTTGGGACAAACCGTCGATACCATGACGCGACTCCGAGGCACCGTCGTAGCTCTCGGATGTTTGTTGGCGGTTTCAATCGCGGCGATCTTATCTGGGTCGGTGTGAATCCCGGATTCCCTGATAACGTGCCCTAAATATTTCAGGCTCCATTGGAAAAAACTACACTTGTCTCGATTGAGCTTCAGGTTTGCTTGCCTAAGTCGCCTAAAGACTTCGCGAAGGTTTTCGATATCCTCGTCTAGAGTCATACTTATGACAATAATATCGCCAGATACGCGAATGCCGAGGGTTCCATATCTGGACCTATGGCACTATCGAGGGCTCTCTGGAACGTCGCGGGCGCCGAATGTAACCCGAATGGCATTACTTTCCAATGAAAGAGGCCTCTCCCCGGCACGGTGAAAGCGGTATATTCGCGACTGGCTGGTGCAACGGGGATCTGCCAGTATCCACTCTTAAGGTCGAGCGTTGAGATAAACCGCGCGTTTCGCAAACGTTCGAGGATATGATGGATTCTGGGTAATGGGTAGGCGTCAGGTATGGATCGCGAGTTTAGCTGTCGGTCTACACACATACGGATGTCACCTGTCTTTTTGCCGACGAGCACTATGGGAGCGCTATGCGGGCTCTTGGACGGCTCGATCCTTCCGTTGCGTAATAGTTCATCGACTTGATGATGATGATGATGATGATGATGATGATGATGATGATGATGATGATGATGATGATGATGATGATGATGATGATGATGATGATGATGATGATGATGATGATGATGATGATGATGATGATGATGATGATGATGATGATGATGATGATGATGATGATGATGATGTTTTCACTTCAACTTTAGATTTGATAATGCTATCAAAGGAGCGATGTGATGAGTTTATATTATAAATAATTATTCTGCTGGTCGTAAGTGAAGTCGAATTGATACAGTTTCTCCACGCAAATTAATCAAATCTCCGTCCTGATCAACTATGCGAACTTCAAGCGTGTTGATTTGTCGGGTGTTGACAGGCAAATAAATCAGATTTTTCGGATTTTCATTCATTTTATATTCGGGTACGTTTATTCCAAACTCATGAAGCACATGGTTTGCTCTATTTCCCACATATGACCCGCTAATAATATTACATTCCAATCTAATAGAATTTATTTTTAAAATATTTACGGGATTATCCGAGATGTAAACTTTTGTTTAATTAATGTTTTAATTTTCGTTTATTAAATCCAAATAACTGAACAATTGATCGTTCATGATTGAAATATACCGTCTCATTTTTGGTAACAACTTGAACTTGTAAAGTGTTTGTGTTACATTCAAATTTTATGTAGATTGTGCTGTTTCAGTTTAGTAATAATATATTTTATAATTTCATCAAACTCATATGACCCTACAGGAATTTCTATTACTTTATTCCCAATTTGAAATATATTATTCCCCTTGTCCACATTCGGTATAGAGTTGAATGTATAAAAATCGATTAAAGCACATTCATAGTTACGTTTTAGATCAATTTGTGGACAAAAATTTTCACTTAGTATCGATGTATTCCCATTTAAAGATATTGTTAGTGATGTAGTCATTGTGAAGTTGGATTCTGAACTGTTTATTTTTTATTAATCTCATTATACTTATAACAATATTTATTCGAGTACAATGAATTGATCAAATCCCTTTCTATATCGTCCATTTTCTCATCCTTTGAGATTACTAAAAACCCAAATCTGTCCTCCCAGCACTTCCTTGATATATTCATAAATGTCTCAAACGTCATATCACTTCTCACATGATCACGATATATTCCATGCATGTTGAGTTGATCCTGATTGAATAAAATCAAAAAGTTGGTGTTATCGCGAATAATTTGTTTCGGCACCCGCGTATACGTTTGAGATAAGTAGAACATATCTACGTTCATATGTCTACCGAAAGAGAAAAAGCTTCGGATATTGTCCTGGCGTTCATTGATTACATCGTCGAAGATCATAATATAATTCCTTTTAGCTTCTTGTGGAGATAAAACACTGTCATTCGTTGAAAATGTGTAATACCCCATACCGCGTATTGGCTTGACAAGTTTTTCCAAATACTGATATTTTGGTTGAAATAAACTCTTTGAAAATATATAAATATTTTCAAATTTTAATCCATTTAGACTTTCGATAAGGTTTATCATAACATTAGTTTTCCCACAATTGGATGGTCCAACAATTAAAGCTCTAATTGTGTTTGGTAACAAGGAGCTGTGACGATGTTGTGTACTCTTCTCATTGGACATGAGCGCCTTCAACGTTTCTTACTGTGATGGTTTTATTTTGTGTTAATAAACGCATGTTTTAAATAAAGCTACTTCATTCATGGACAATCACTCGTTAATTGAGGTTTATATAAAATGGGCAAACGACTTTATAATGTTCACGCCAAAAGGGCGCTTATTTTCCGGAGGCAGTGTGATCCCGTACACTCGCTCTCTCTCTCCCTCTTCCACTGCACTTTTGTGCATCGAGCTCCTAGTCCGCTCTCCCCAAGTTAGTTTTAAGGTTCTTCTTGTTAGTAATAATTTACCATCGATCCAATAAAGACCCCTTAACGCACGTCGCGTAATATCCCGAAGTTATTCCGTGTTTTCTTATCGAGTGCATTTCAGAATAAAGCCCTCCGAACATTTGGTCCATCAGAGCCGGATAATTCCACTCCAGCAGTTCCGGTGGCTTTAACACCGCACAAGATAAGTACACATTTTACTTTGCTGCCGGTCATTTTTATGATTTTTGTCTAAATCCGAGTCCGATTGATCCGACACTACGGCAGCTTCCAAGTCCGAATCGCAATTAATTTATATTAATTTTCCGCGAATTCAACATTCAGAAAATGTATGTTTAAATATATGCCATAAGCCACAGTGAAACTTCCAAATTCAAATTTCTCTTCGTTCGCTGTGATCCGCTTGCATTTATTTCCACTTCCTACACCTACGAACATACATATGTCCAACACATACAGTCCACTTCACTTATCTACAATCGGCATCAACAATTTACGCAATAAATATTCGTTTCCTGGATAATAATAGGAAATAAACATTCAAAATCCACAAGTGTAAATTTAAAGATATGTACGTATGCTATAAGCCACAGTGAAACTTCTAGCTCCGAAATTCTATTCGTTCACTGTGTTCCGCTTGCATTTACATATTTACACTCTCCGATATACAATACAGTCCACTCCACTGATCTACGTGCGCCAAAAACAATTTAAACAAAATTAAATAAATATATACACTTATAAATATTTAAACTTAAAATAAATATAGTTGCAATATTTCCTAAACTTTATACTACATAATTCTACAAATTCTACAATTCTAATTCTACAAATACAGTCCACCGCTCCTATAAATAAATAAATATATCCCCAAAATCACGGCACAGAAACGCCGACTTAATTTGTGCATTTATTTATCAGCTCTTCCCTGCTCTATCCTGAGCGGAGCTTCATCCGAATAAACATAAATTTTCCCCGTCGATATTGTACTTCGAACTGATATTGTTGAAGTTCGAGCGCCCACCTCGCGATCCGTCCGGTCTGGTTGTCGATCGAATTTAACCATTTTAGCGCTAGATGATCAGTCACGACTTCGAACCTATACCCCTCAAGGTAACATCTCATCTTTCGGATAGCCCAGACGATTGCCAGGCACTCTTTTTCGGTTACTGAATAGTTCTCTTCGGCTCGCGTTAAGCGCCGACTGGCGTAGGCTATGACTCGCTCCACTTCGTCGATCGTCTGTAGTAGAACGGCTCCTAAACCGTGGTCACTAGCGTCGGTTTGTAGGGAAAACTTCTGTGTGAAGTCTGGGCACGCGAGAACAGGGGCCTCTGTCAGTCGTGACTTCAGTGTCTCAAACGCCTGTTCCTGTTCCGTGTCCCAACTCCATTTCTTACCCTTGCGGAGGAACGTGGAGATGGGTTCAACGATGGCCGCGAAATTTGGGACAAACCGTCGATACCATGACGCGACTCCGAGGCACCGTCGTAGCTCTCGGATGTTTGTTGGCGGTTTCAATCGCGGCGATCTTATCTGGGTCGGTGTGAATCCCGGATTCCCTGATAACGTGCCCTAAATATTTCAGGCTCCATTGGAAAAAACTACACTTGTCTCGATTGAGCTTCAGGTTTGCTTGCCTAAGTCGCCTAAAGACTTCGCGAAGGTTTTCGATATCCTCGTCTAGAGTCATACTTATGACAATAATATCGCCAGATACGCGAATGCCGAGGGTTCCATATCTGGACCTATGGCACTATCGAGGGCTCTCTGGAACGTCGCGGGCGCCGAATGTAACCCGAATGGCATTACTTTCCAATGAAAGAGGCCTCTCCCCGGCACGGTGAAAGCGGTATATTCGCGACTGGCTGGTGCAACGGGGATCTGCCAGTATCCACTCTTAAGGTCGAGCGTTGAGATAAACCGCGCGTTTCGCAAACGTTCGAGGATATGATGGATTCTGGGTAATGGGTATGATGATGATGATGATGATGATGATGATGATGATGATGATGATGATGATGATGATGATGATGATGATGATGATGATGATGATGATGATGATGATGTGATGATGATGATGATGATGATGTGATGATGATGATGTGATGATGATGATGATGATGATGATGATGATGTGATGATGATGATGATGATGATGTGTGATGATGATGATGATGATGATGATGATGATGATGATGATGATGATGATGATGATGATGATGATGATGATGATGATGATGATGATGATGATGATGATGATGATGATGATGATGATGATGATGATGATGATGATGATGATGATGATGATGATGATGATGATGATGATGATGATGATGATGATGATGATGATGATGATGATGATGATGATGATGATGATGATGATGATGATGATGATGATGATGATGATGTGTGTGTGTGTGTGTGTGTGTGTGTGTGTGTGTGTGTGTGTGTGTGTGTGTGTGTGTGATGATGATGATGATGATGATGATGATGATGATGATGATGATGATGATGATGATGATGTGATGATGATGATGATGATGATGATGATGATGATGATGATGATGATGATGATGATGATGATGATGATGATGATGATGTGATGATGATGATGATGATGATGATGATGATGATGATGATGATGATGATGATGATGTGTGTGTGTGTGTGTGATGATGATGATGATGATGATGATGTGTGATGATGATGATGATGATGATGATGATGATGATGATGATGATGATGATGATGATGATGATGATGATGATGATGATGATGATGATGATGATGATGATGATGATGATGATGATGATGATGATGATGATGATGATGATGATGATGATGATGATGATGATGATGATGATGATGATGATGATGATGATGATGATGATGTGATGATGATGATGATGATGATGATGATGATGATGATGATGATGATGATGATGATGATGATGATGATGATGATGATGATGATGATGATGATGATGATGATGATGATGATGATGATGATGATGAAGATGTTTTCACTTCAACTTTAGATTTGATAATGCTATCAAAGGAGTGATGAGTTTATATTATAAATAATTATTCTGCTGGTCGTAAGTGAAGTCGAATTGATACAGTTTCTCCACGCAAATTAATCAAATCTCCGTCCTGATCAACTATGCGAACTTCAAGCGTGTTGATTTGTCGGGTGTTGACAGGCAAATAAATCAGATTTTTCGGATTTTCATTCATTTTATATTCGGGTACGTTTATTCCAAACTCATGAAGCACATGGTTTGCTCTATTTCCCACATATGACCCGCTAATAATATTACATTCCAATCTAATAGAATTTATTTTTAAAATATTTACGGGATTATCCGAGATGTAAACTTTTGTTTAATTAATGTTTTAATTTTCGTTTATTAAATCCAAATAACTGAACAATTGATCGTTCATGATTGAAATATACCGTCTCATTTTTGGTAACAACTTGAACTTGTAAAGTGTTTGTGTTACATTCAAATTTTATGTAGATTGTGCTGTTTCAGTTTAGTAATAATATATTTTATAATTTCATCAAACTCATATGACCCTACAGGAATTTCTATTACTTTATTCCCAATTTGAAATATATTATTCCCCTTGTCCACATTCGGTATAGAGTTGAATGTATAAAAATCGATTAAAGCACATTCATAGTTACGTTTTAGATCAATTTGTGGACAAAAATTTTCACTTAGTATCGATGTATTCCCATTTAAAGATATTGTTAGTGATGTAGTCATTGTGAAGTTGGATTCTGAACTGTTTATTTTTTATTAATCTCATTATACTTATAACAATATTTATTCGAGTACAATGAATTGATCAAATCCCTTTCTATATCGTCCATTTTCTCATCCTTTGAGATTACTAAAAACCCAAATCTGTCCTCCCAGCACTTCCTTGATATATTCATAAATGTCTCAAACGTCATATCACTTCTCACATGATCACGATATATTCCATGCATGTTGAGTTGATCCTGATTGAATAAAATCAAAAAGTTGGTGTTATCGCGAATAATTTGT